>OY744517.1:71993490-72005990 GCA_963556195.1 Sepiola atlantica
AGAAAAATTCGGCATAAAACTTCGTCATCGGTTCATTGCGTCGCTGCCCTCAGCGAAATTCGAACCATTTATCTTATGCGCCGGATCGGCTTTTCAAATTCGGCGTTGCAATTCGCTTATTGTTTGCTCCTTTGTTATGCACTTCCGGTCAGTAGTGAAAATCCCCGGAAAAGAATAATAATAAAAGATTCCCCCTTCCCCCCCCCCCCTCTCTCTCTCTCTCTCTCTCTCTCTTTCCTTCTCTCTCTCTCTCTCTCTCTCTCTCTCTCTCTCTCTCTCTCTCTCTCTCCAGATGCGTGATAGGATATTCTGTTGTTATGTGAGCCGCCAGCGGCTGCGAGAATTGCACAGCAGAGGGTCAGAATCGTGTTTCACGCGTGGATAAAAGGAAAGAGACTTAACAGTGAATACATTCTGGGCAGCTTGAAGCCGGTCAGCCAATCAGCAATGGGTCAGTCGACCCGCCACCCGGTCGAGGAAAAGCGGAAGAAAGGGATGAAGTACATAGGGTGGACGGGTGTATTTCGGGTTATGGGGAGACGAGAATGGGGTGGGGGCTTTGAGAAGTGTAGCGACGGGAGGTCAGTTTAGGAATGCCTGATTCAGGCAGACAACCGGGCATTTCAATGTCATCCTAAATCTAGACTGATGTTCCGCAAGACGGATGCCATTGGCGTTGTTTACGAAATAAGAGAATGGCAGCACTTGGGTTAAATAGGTAACAAAAAAGAGAAAGAGGAAAGATAGAAGGATAGATAGAAGAATGTAAAGATAAGGGAAGAAAGCGAGAAAAAGGCGAGGAAACATTAAGATAAGCGTTATCATGTACATGTGATAATATGTATACTGGCGTAAATTAAAAAGAAACAAATGAAGTATCGAAAAAGAAATGAAAGTAAATTTAGGTATGAAAACGACACAAAGAAAGTAAGATTTGAGGAAGAAATAAAATAAGGGCAGGGAGGAAGTAAGAAAACGAAAATAAGAATAAAAAAGGACAGTATAAAAAACAGAAATGGAAGGAAAATTCAGAAGGAAAGGCGTAAAGAAAGAAAAAAAGAAGAAAAGAAGAAAGGTGAAACGAAGTTGCAAATTATAATGAAAAGGAAAGAAGAAAAAGGTAAAAAGAAAAAATACAAAAGAAAAATAAGAGATTATTATAAAGCAAGAAGCTCAAGTAGAAAGAAAAAAAGTAAAGGAAAGAAATAAGGATCGTAAAAAATAAAAATAAAACTCAAGAGAAAGAATGATTTACAAATGAAAGTATTAGGTAAAAAGAAGCAGAAAAGAGATGAAAGAGAAAATAAAAGAAAGCGAAACACAAAAGTGATAAAATAATGTATAATTCACAAAAATAAAAAAGGAAATTAAATAGTAACTTCGAACTAATGAAAATGACTCGGAAATAAAGAAAAGGGGAAATAAATAAAATTAAAATGAGGTACACATCAAATAATGGTTAATTTTAGTAGATAACAACTATAATTGGAAAGAAAGAATTAAAGATAGACATCAACTAGATTAGAAATATCCAAATAATATAGTTAGAAAGAAAAAGAGAAAAAACAACGAAAGTGAGACATCGAAAATAGAAGAGAGAAGAAATTATACAAGAAAAGAGGAAAAATAAATGAGGAAGAAATTGAAGAAAACGATGAAGAAAACAAATGGTCAGTGAATAATAGTGATAATAAATAGATATTAAATGATAAAAATTAAATATAAAAGATTAAATAAAATTAGAAAGAAAAGAAAAATGTAGGAAGAAAGAAAGATAGTAGGAATAAATTAAATAAAGACAAAAGACCGAAAACTAAAGTGAGGGAGATAAGTAGTAAAGGGGATGGTGAATCTAATAAAAGGAAGTAAGAAATAAGAAGAACGAATTAAAGAAAAAGAAAGCAAGACAAAAAACTGAGAGAGAAAGGGAGAGTTAAAAGGGAGGGGAGGGAGGGAAAAAGAAAGAAAAAAGAAAAAAAAGTAGAACGGATCAAGGTATAGGAGGAAAGATACACAAACTGGGAGATGGAAGAAAAGAGGGATGGAGAAGAAAAAGATGAAAGACAACTAACAGTAACGAAAAATAAACTGAGATAGGAAGGAATGGAGAGAGTAAACAAAGAATGACAAAATGAAGGAATAAAAATGAATAGTTAAGTAATGAAAAAGAAATCTAAACGGAGAAATAAAAAGATGGAGGAGGGGATAGTAGTATGAGGGGGGGAGAAAGAAAAAGTTAGAAACAATTAAGGTAAAAAAGAAAGAAACACAAACTGAAAGAGGAAGGAATAGAGAAGGAGAAAGGAAGAACAAAAAAGAAAGAATGAATGAAAAGGAAAGAAATATAATATGAGTGAGGAAAGGGAATGAGGAAAGGAAGGAAAAAGAAATTAAGAATGAATGAAGAGAAAAAAAAGAAAGACACCCAAACTGAGAGGGGAAGGGGGAAATGTAAGAATGCGGTAAACGAAGAAAGATTACATGAAGAACGAATGTAAAGAAAAGAAGAAGTCGAGTAGGAAGAAAAGGAAATAAAGGAAGTGAGAGCGAACACTAGAAGAACGAGTTGAGGTCAAATAAAGAAAAAAAGAAGAGGAAGAGGATGAGGAAGAAAGAGTGAAATAATGAAGGGAGAAAGTTATGAAAGAACAACTAACTGAGGGAGAATAGCATGTAAAATGGGAAGAAGGGGTGGGGAAAGAAAGGAAGCGAAAGAAAGAAAGAAAGAAAGGTATAAAGAAAAAGGTAAAGGAAATAAGAAAAAAGTGGCTCACAGGAAAGAGATGAAGAAAGGATGAAATAAAAATATATTGAGAAGGTAGTAATAAAGAAGGAAATAAACGATAAAACAAAAACAAAGATAAAAAAAGGAAGGAATAAAGAAATTGATGAAAAAAAAGAAAGAGAAGAAGAAAGAAACTGTAATAAAGAACAAAAAAACGAAAGAAAAACAAACCTGAAATAAAAAGAAAAAAACGAACGAAAGAAACAATGAATTATAACAACGCATAACATCGGGCGAATAAGTCAATACCAATGATGAAGCCAATAAAAATAGCACAGTCAAAATAGAATGAAGAAAAATTGGTAAAAGTACAGAATAGTTAACACTCGAGAAATGGTAAACAAAAAAGTAACAACACATAATTTATATAAAACGCATTAGAATGAAATTATGTACTGAATTCACGTATGGAAACGATTTGTAAGATTTTTTAGCGTTTATAAATTGTTTCCATACGTTAAAACTGAGCGGGATCGCTAAGGAATTTTATTTAATGCGTTTTACATAAATTATGTGTTGTTTTTTTTAATGTTTTCTTTGTGTTTTGGTTTACGAGTTCTCGAATTTTAACTATTCTGTACTGTTACCGAAATATTTAAATGGAATTAAAAGAAACTGAGAAAGAAATAAAGAAAGAGGACAAAGAGAGGAAGAAAATGACAGGGAAAACAAAGAACGAACAACGAATGATAGAATAAATTACAATTCCGCATAAAATCCAGTCTGTGACCGGGGACAAATAATAATAGTAATAAAAAGAAACAGATAAAAATATAAGAAGACAAAAATAAAACACTAAAAAAAGGAGGACAATTGAAATAATTGGACAAGTGAGAATGGTTCAATTTATGGTCAGTTGCGTGTACGATGTCTTTCTTTTTATCCAGATGGATTTCAGATGGTGAGAAGAATTATTGGATATTTCTAAACACGCAGCAACACTATTACCGATGTCTCCTATGAATTTCTCAGATCGTTTAATTTTTCTTTTCGCGCCAATATCTTTTGGCCAAGATCAAAGTGCAGTATCGTTCCGATGGGTACTACATCCTATAGACCGGTATTGTCTTGGTCCTCGGGCCTTGATTCCACCGGTTTGTGGGGTTGTCCTATGCAGTTCTAGGAGGTCCACCCACCTAGGCTTTATCTCCCCTCTTTTGGGTTGAGTAAGTTTATCGCTTACTACCAGACGCGCCCCTACCGGAGAATGCCGACGGGGCTGCCAGGCATTTTTTGCAGGCCAGAGTGCTCACCTTTTCGGGCGCTGGCTTTACAAATCCCACTTTCTCGACTTTGTGTCACATCTTACCGTTGTTGGAGGAAGATAACTACCATCTATGCGTACATTTCTTCGGTCTTTTGCATCTGTTACATCGACTGTCTTGACCAGCCACCAGACGCATACTAGAGCAACCAATGCTCCTTCCTTACATCTGCTACATATTTTTTGTCTTTGAATGAATTTTACACTCTGCGTAATGCCGAGAGCAAGATTTCCAAAATAGCTTACGCCCAGACACTGGCATTTCAAAAGCTCCCTTGACTCCTTATTACATGAGAATCCTCGTTTTTCATTTTTATCTTTGTTTATTTGCTGTTTAAAATAACATGTCCGTATTTGTACGACGATAAAATCTGTGTATAAAGTTATTATGCAAGTCAGATTAACCTCAACAACTAAGTTTTGCTTTGAGAATACTATGTCAATTTGAAACGATCAGTTTATACCTCGGAACAAACCTTGACTTTAATCTTTTTTAGCAGTTTAAGCATGTTTTATTAAAGTTATTTTATGTATTACAAGAATTCTTTTCCGGTGTACATGGGCAGGAGTGGTAGTAGAACAGAGTATAAGAGTGAAAACTCCTCCGACATATAATATCTCGCGAATAGGACTTAAAATTTAAATTGAAGAAAACTAAAATGTTGCTTTCTAACAACAGATCAATATGTAGCAAAAATGCTTGACTGAAAAGATTTATGTATGTGGCTTTTGTTATCGTAGCTATCGAAAGCCCATGTAGAGAGAAAACTAACCTTATTTTATATATATAATATAAAAAATACTGTCTGAAGTTATTATGCATATGATATTAGTTTAAGGCCTCTGAAATCTGTTCGAAAATAGAAAATTGTAAAAGTTATTGCGTGATTGATATCAAATGAGTTTCACAGAGATAATAAAATAAAGAGAGATTTTTAAATTATAACAATTTTGAGAGCTAAAAGTAAAGGAAATATCTAAAAACTTGCCTTCTCGATATAGACGTAAAATATAACGAGTTATCGCGAAAAAAAACACTTTTGATCAGTGGTTAGTGCAAAGTTATTTCCCCTGTATTGAGATATAAAAGTTATATTTCTTTGTGATAAGCTTTGAGATTGACTTCCTTTGCTTTTTGTTGTTGTTTGTTGTTGGCTGGGAAAACAAAGATAGCGGTTTGGACAAACAGACGTGTATCCATGACTGGATTTATGTAACGAGTACACTAACACTGAAGTCATTGAGCAAGCTGCGATTTAAGAAATCGCGAAAGGCAAAAGATGTAAAATACTTTTAAAAATTGGGATCTGTCGGGAAATCTAACCGAAAATAAAATATTTGTAAGTGTCAAAATTTGAATATGAAATAAATGAACATTTACTTTCCTGAAATAATTTCCATGTGAGACTCTCGGTTGCACTCGATGGACATAGTTGTAAAGTGGAGTGTATATTTATGTATCACAATCATTATTCTCATGAATCTACGCTTGCACGTAAAGTCATTGGGCGTAAAATAGTTACAGGAAAGATGGTGGAAACTCCCAAATCCCGGTTTTCTTCCGATCGAAACTTTATGGCCAAATTGTGAAGATGAAATTGTGCGAAGGAACAAATTATATGACAACAAGTCAGATTCATGGTAAGTAAATGAAATAACCACGTCTAAAGGTGAACCATCTGCTAAAAGAAATAATTAAAATCACTCAATATTAGAGTTCTGGTTGCTATTGAGACGAAGGTTCACTATACGAAGAGAAAAATGCTTCATACGTATTTTCATTTGTTCTACTATAGGCGTGTTACCTTGTTGTTTAAGTAAACAGTGATTTTCTGGTTTAGCATAATAAATTTGACTGCAAATTTTTATAATAAATCCATGATGATAGAGTTGAACACTTACCAGATTCGAAGAGTCCACGATGTCTTGCTTGTTGAGCGGTCATTTGAAAGATTGAAAAGACGCATGTTTAAAGTTGTCAGCCTCAATATGTGTTCTTAATCTGCATGCGGGGATATCGACGCGTTTTAAAAGATATGACGACAGTGATGAGAGAGCGTTTTGGTAGTGTTCTTAGTGTTGTTCCGGTGTTGTCTGAAATAGAATTCTTCCCCAATTATAAACGGTTGTTGAGGCCATATTATGCAACAAATAATTTTTCAATTTTTTTAAATCCAGTGACTTTATTTAAACATGTTAAAATATATTTATACTTAACTTAATTTTTTTTATGACGTCAAAAATTTGATATCTTTCAAAGCAAGTTCGATTTATTAATGTATATGTGATTTGTATAAAACTGCAGAAGGATATGTTCTAGGTATAATGAATTTTTTTTTTTGTTTTCATCTTTTAAGTTTAAAGTGTGGAAAACTATTTAAATACGAACGGGATAAGCCAAATAGATTTTATCGCGGTCTATGGAATTGGCTTTGTTGAGTATAATTCCTATTGGATTTTTGTAGTCATTTACGCACTAACCTGTTTGGGAAAAGTATGAACCACCGATTTCTCGCAAGCTATCGGTAAAATAACAACTTTGTTTAATTAATCATGTATAATGAATCGGTTCAAGTAGGTATTATGTTTCGGCATTAAATAAGCCAAAAGGGTTGATTTGCCGTAAACAACCAAATCAAACCTTAAAAAGAACAGTATGTTAAATAACATCGTGCATCATATTTAATTACATAATTATATAAATATAATTACAGGTGTTAGTTAACGCCATGTTTTTTAATACACACACACAAAATATCCATTATAATAAAATAAAAAGAATAACAAATAAATAGCTCATTTCTTTAGTAGGATCAATAGTTGCTAAAAAAAAAACAGATAGAACAATCTTAAAGGGGATACTACGAGATGTCCCCTAACTGGTGACCGAGTTCAAATCTCAGGGTTGATGAGATCGCCATGTCTAGCCACACGGATGAGTCGTGAGACAACCAAACAGGGGGTTGTGGGGGACTATATTCTATACATATATTATTCTGGAAATGCCTGTGTGTATGTATTCAATGCATTGCCACATTTTCAATCGAGTTGGGCCATATTCTTTTTGCATGGAGCAAATTTATCGGAGCAAACGATGATTTACTTGAACTCATTTCACACACCTCGTTTGCTGGCGCAAATCTGGAAAAAAAACAAGGCAATTTGCATGCGGGAAAACATTTGACAAGAATATTCGATTTTCATGCAACCGAAATCAAGAGTTGTCTTAACGTCGCGACTCAGAAAAATTGTGTTTCAGAACCGACATTACAGAATCGGTGCACTATAACAACAGAAAACTGTTGAAACTTTGATTAGCGGCTATTGTCTGGAGCACAAAAGTCTTCAACTATTTGTCTAATTGAACCACCGTAAATACGATTATAATCTTAGTCTACGAAAATATGCTTTCTGTTGCTGGAAAGTGATAATACAAGTTGGATTATAAGAAGCAAGTAATGTTTTTTTGTTTCTTTTGTTTTTCAACTCTTCTTATTTCTGAGAGGGTCTTACGTACATGGCGACTATTTAAACTATTGTGAATACGATTATAATTTTATGTTACGAAGATGTGTTGTCTTCTATTGAACAGTTATAATACAAGTTGGATGAGAAGAACAAAGTAATACTGTTTCTTTAAGTGTTCAACGCTTAGGATTTTGAAGGTAAACCTGTATAGCCATGTATATATTCTTAAACTACATTACTTATGGTGTGTTGATAAATATATTTTATTTTCACAAAGAGAGTATAATAGAATATGGGATTTATGTTTGCGCCGGATGTTAATCAAAAGGAAACTCCTCTTACAATTTTGGAGATTGACCTCCATCACTATACATATTCTTAAACTATATTATCTAGATACTTGGATAAGTATATTTAATTTTGATCAAATGGAGTACAAAAATATTGTGTGGTTAGCGTCCATAAAAAATGTCACAAACTGTACCTTTTAGAGTTAGATAAATAGCCATATATATTCTTCAATTACATTGCCCAGTATACTTCGATAATATATATTTGATTTTGATCAAAGGGTTTACGATAATATTGTGAGGTCAACGTTCGTGCCAGACGTCAATGAAAAAGAAATATTTTTCCTACTTCTAGAGTTTGGGATATAGATCCTCATGATAATATAGTTGGCTAAGCTACATTACGTAAGGTACTTGGATAATTATAGTACATTTTTATCAAAGTGAGTACAATAATATTGTGAGAGGTTGATTCACGCCTGACATCTACAAAAAGGAGACGACTTGTTAATATAGTTTATTCTATTTCTAACTTATAAGATTATGGAAATGAAATAAATCAAAATGTTAATACGGGTTCAGAATTTCGAGCAGTATTCAAAATTTATCTTTATTGCGCTTAAATTCTTTAAGGTTTACATAAAAGGAGTACAACAAATATCACTTTCATCCAATTCACGATGAGGGCATCCTGGGGTTTCACCCACAAAATTCAATATTATAAAATGGTCTGCGGATATGAGGACATGAATTTCCTCATTCATTCTTCGAGCTGGTTATGGTATACAACATCCTCTAATCGTCATTTGCTTGAGGTACTCATGGACCAATGTTGAGGTCAGAAAAATTACCTTCTATCATTCTTACTGGTAAATATTCGAATAACAACATTGGAACTATGTCAAATAGTGAGCGGAATACCTTGCCTTTTCTTTCTTTCTATTACATTTTAGCAATTGCAATAGGTAGAAAAAAGAAGGAATGCGTGGAAGCGGTGTCTTCATAAAGTGACACTAACGAGAGCTCTTTCGACCAATATTTCCGCAGAAGACAATCGTTGCGAACAATATTTTTATAATAAGGAGAAAGAGCAGATTTGGGGAAAATAAACTTCTGATAAAATGGGAAAAGCGTTTAAAATAAATACATTAAATATACGGATTAGAAGAGTTTAAAATGCGTTAATTAAAAGGCAAAATGACCACTAACTTTCCCCTAAAAGAACCAACCATCTAATAAAATATTTCTGATTGCACAAGTAAAGCTTGCGCAAGGCGATAGAAGCTGATTCCAAAATTTTCAGATGAGATATGCAAAATCTTGAATAACTCTTTTTTTACACGTACTGACACAGTAAGAATTATCAGCTAATGCTGGCCAATAGAAGATGCCAAGGCCGAAAAAGGTTTGGCACAAGAAAAAACAGGTCTATCCTGTCTTATTCTGTACAAACTAATCGCAACTGCACCTGTGAACCTAAAAGTTGAACAGTCCACATTTGAGGATGTTTTAGGACCTGCAATGTCGCATGAAACCACTTTTTCACCGAAAAATGATGGATTTTGAGTCCCGTGAAGCCCTAACGGCTATTTTTGGTCTGCATCTTCTGAATGTTGTAAAAGTTTCAAAATGTTTGATTGTTTAGTGTTATATATGTATAAATGAACACAAAAAATACTACTTGCATGAATCTGAAATTTTCATCCATTACGTCCCACCCGTATTAACAGGGTTAATTCACGAAGGGCGTAGACCTACAAACTGCAGTTGCACAAGAAGGCTTTGAAACGCATCATATAGTGAATTTCAGCTCGGAGAAGTACTATCCTTCTGTATGGACCTCCTTAACTTTCATGTGGTAATTCTCTCCCTAAACCCTTGCCTGTATGGCACAAGCATATCGGTGGACATGGACAACAATCATTAATGAACTTTGCTGATCTCTCAGGTTCACAGGTGATCATATTTCGAAAGGGGGAATAGCGGTTGGTGAGCATTGTCGTGCGATCTTTCTCAGGACCGCCGTGTATCGATTGCCATGGTTCAGGATATAGTGCAGGTCAGGGAAGAAGCCGGTTCAACCCGATTGGGCTGAACGATGTTGCAACGAACAACAATTCAGTCGATTTTCAGTACATTAAATTCTCTAAATGTTCATTTTTATTTTTATTAAATTGTTTTTATATACCAAAAATGTCTAAAATCGGGACAGTTGAAACACATTTTTAAATAGAAAACGAAAATTTTAGGTAAACATCCACCATTGTATATTTTGCCATTTTTAATTTTTCTCTCTTGAAAAAGCCTACGCAACGGTTGGGCGAAACGTTAAGTTTTAGTCTAGCGCTTTTCCATTTTATTTCATATATATATATATATATATATATATATATATATATATATATATATATATATATATATATATATATATGAGAGAGAGAGATATGAGAGAAGGAGAGACAGAGAGAGATAAAGAGAGAAAGAGAAAGAGAGATAAAGAGGGAAAGAAGAGGCAGCTAAATATAAAATTGATACTTTCCAATAAAAAATTGACATAATTCAATTAGCTTAAACAGATCATGTCACTTCCAAGTATCGAATTTCTTATTGTCTGAGTTTATATAATTTTCATATATATATATATATATATATATATATATATATATATATATATATATATATATATATATATATGTATATATATATATATATTGAGACCGGGGCGATAATCTACAGACTATACAGCTAGAAATAAAACTTTATAGATATATAGTAAATGAAAATAAAAGGAATATGTTCCAATCAAAAAGTCTTCTTTCATCAGATCTAAATTTCCAAGTTCTTTCTTTCTTTGGCACTTAAATAATGATTTAGTTTAGATCAATATATATATATATATATATATATATATATATAAGAGAGATAGAGAGAGAGATATAGATAAATAGAGAGAGAAGGGATAACTAACTAAATATAAAATCGATGCGTTCCAATGCAGATTTGCGATAATTCTTTCAGCTTAAATCACAACATTCCGAATATCGTATATCTTTTTTTTCTCCTTCATTTAAATTTGGCTCCGTAACCTTCCGGGGGGTGAAACGGATAGAATTGCTTTTCCTTGAAGCCAAAACCGAAATAAAATTCTTCTTGACATTAAACGTTCTCCAAGAATATCGGGGAGAATGATGGAAATATCCAGACAAAATGTCGTGTCAGGTTGAGTATTTGTCAAAATGGGATTCACTTAGTCCAAATAAACGATACAAGAAACGGCGTAGGATGTAGGGTCGGCAGGAAAATGGCGATGGAGGCGAGTTGTTTGATGGGGATAAAATAGCTCCTGTCGATTTAGATAAAAATGTAGCGAAAATAAAATAGGACGGAATTTATGTTTTAGTATTTTAAATGCTTTACATACGAAGGAAGTTATCGACATGAAAAATGATATCAGCTGCTGAACATTCTCTTGACAATAAAAGAAATTTATCCATTTCAGGTAATACCTAAATAGTTTTTATATATATATATATATATATATATATATATATATATATATATGTTTTTCTCTTTATCTCTCTCTCTCTCTCTCTTTCTCTCTCTCTCTCTCTACATATATATATATATATATATATATATATAGTTCATATTTTTTGTAAGCATCTATTAGAAATTTAAGAATAAGAATGAGGCAAAATACCTTCAAAGCATATTTAAGATGCGATATTAATTCAAAAGAAAATTCGTAACAGATTTTCTCTTATGTTTTATAAACTTTCATTTTAGTTCATAATAATTACAAATATTTCGCCAAGTAAAATTGGCATTATCAGTGTATCTGGATATCCTGATCTTATTAGATTACTTCGTCCTTGTTGGTGTAATATGGACGTGTGGTGTCGGTTGTTTTTTCTTCCACTTTTAAATATGAGGGCGCGTATGCGCGCGGGACAGGTATCAAATATAGAGTTCATATGTTTTTAAAATTAATATCGCATCTTAAATATGCTTTGAAGTTATTTTGCCTCTTTTCTTATTCTTATGGTGGCACACCTTAAATTGTAGTGTTTATAAAAATAACCATAGTATTCCCGTTATTCACTTAGACAACATATTTTATAATTCAAAATGATAGTTTCAGTGGTTTTTGATTTGACCAAGCACATAATATCATTGATGTTAACGCGTGCACACCGATCCTTTGAAAAATGTATTACTTAATATAACTAGATAATTTGATGGAGAGCAATTCTTTTTCTATTAAATCTTTTGTATATGACTTATTTTAAAAGCGTTCTAGAAGAGAGTGCTAGTTTAGGTGGGTTCGCCTCCCAAAGGAAAACCTAACAAAATACTGTGTCCATGTTACTACCATGTTTCCGAGAATATATATTCCAAAATTTATAATATATAGTCCATTAGTTTAAGATGTTATCTTGTACAACGATACATATATATATATATATATATATATATATATATATATATATATATAAATTACTAAATGAATGAAAACGAAAGTTTTTTTCCATCTATCCTAACTATATTAACATCAAAACATGTTAGGGTTAATTCTAATGAAGTAAGAATGAATTGAAATACCCTATATATAGGCATCTCCAACTCACTCGAACAAATCCCAATTTTGCTTATTTGCATATTTATTTATTTTTAAATTTTTAGTAAATTAATA
>OY744517.1:72010990-72025990 GCA_963556195.1 Sepiola atlantica
ATTACCAATAAGAAACACAATAAACACGTATAGGTTTCAAAACAGTGGAAACGGGTCAAAATTAATATACTACTAATAATGATACTACTTATAATAATAATACTCTGGTTCATTCATAGGCTGGACATAAGAAGAACTTAGACATTCATTGGCATGTATGCATATGACATAACCATCTATGGCAACACTTCAAAGAGCATTAATCATCAAGATCTCCCTGTTTCTCTCTCTCTCTCCCTCTCTCTCTTCTCACCTGGAGCACGAAGTTCAATGAGGAAAAAGATGACTGGTTATATTTAATATCTCTAATACCAAGATTCTCTTCTTTCACCACTAGCGCTCTGATCCGCACATTGTCCCAATTGAAATGAATGGCTCTCTTCTAGAATAAGCCTTCTATTTTGATAAACTCTAAAGGCTGACCTTTACCCCAGACCTCAAAGTGAACACTTACATAAAATATTTTGCTAGGGTCGCTGGTAATATATATATATATATATATATATATATATATATATATATATATATATATATATATATATATATATATATATATATATATATACATATAAAATGTAAAATTAAAATACAGCTCCAGAAATTATCTCACACCTAATTCAATTATCTAATTGTATAAAAGTCAGATACGTCCTACGATGGAGTACTGTTGCTACATCTGGGGATGTTCCGCTGGCTATATCATGGTCGTTTTCAAGTCCAATCTTACCAAATTCCTGTTGAGCCGTCCTCTTAAATAATGTAATTTCTTGCCAGTCTCAAGCATCGTTACCAATCTTCACGGTGTTGTGTCACTGTTATCCGGACAAACTAAAACCTTTAAGAAACTCCTCGAATGCGGAAACATAAATTACAAACGCTAATTAGCCACATTAAAGTTGCAACAGAAATAAAACAAAGGCATAGAAGGAACACCAAGTGAGCACGAGGGAATTGAAACTGCAAGTAATCTCATAGACTGCTCTTACCCCCCCCCCCCAAAAAAAAATAACACCTGGTCATGGCTACAAAAAGGACACTTTAAGAGAGAAACTTACAGCTGCACAGAACAGTGCGATTAGAACTAACTACATCAAAGCTAAAATAGATAAAACAAAGGAAAACAGTAAATGTAGACTCTGTGGACAAAGAGACGAAACAGTAAATCCCATAATAAGTGAATGCAGTAAACTAACCCAAAAAGAATGCAAAAATAGACACGACTGCGCGAGGAAAATAGTAAACTTGGAACTATTAAAATAAGTGCATTTTAACACGCACACAAATGGTAGACACAAACCGGAAACAGTACAAGAAAACTAAAATCACAGAATTCTCCGATACATGGAGGTACAAAAAGATAAACTCGTCTAAGCAAAGAAGCCAGATGTCATAATAGTTAACAAGCAGAAAAAACTAATAAATTGTAGATTTTGCCGTCCCAGCAAACCACGGAGTATAGATCAAAGAGACGGAAAACGAAGCAAATATACGGAACTTGCCAGAGTATTGTAAGTAATATGGAACATTAAGAAAGTCAATATGATTCCAATAATCGTAGAAGCACTAGGAACAATCCCCAAAAAATGGAAAAAGACTAGGAGTAATTGGAATTTTAAAAAACAGACAACAACGACGAAAACAGCTGAAATCTTAAATCTGAAAGAAAATCCTCGAATGCGGTAGGCAACCAACATAAACTACGAACGGTTAACAGCCAAATGGAAGTTACAACAGAAATAAAACAAAGGCATGGAAGGAACACCCCGTGAACACGAGGAAACTGAAACTGCAAAAAAATCTCACAAACCCCATACTCTATGCTACTATATCACCATATTATGACTCACTTGATTTTCTTTTCTGACATTAAATGTATTTCCCCGGTATATAGATACTTTCGAAAGAAAACAAGCGTTTATAGTAAAGTTGGATATCATTGCTACCTGCCTGTTTCCAATGAAATTACTTTCATCATGTATTCGAATCAAGAATCTTGTATTATTTAATTTAGCATGTCATTAAATCTTTTGTTCTTCCATGAGTTTAATTAAATGCTGAGAGGTGGCAGTCGTGATGTAGATAACGAGGCGGACTGACGATCTCGGGGTGCTAATTTTGAAGCCAGTCAGTTTCACAGCACTACTTTAACTTATGGATTTTGGCAACGTTTACGTGGTCCTTACCGTAAGTAGCTAATTCTTGAAACAATTGAGGAAACCAATGCCAACAAGTGAATCGAGCCCGTCAAAATACTGATTTGTATGAACTGACATTTTTTAACTGAATGTTTGAATACTACCTTAAAATTAATAAAGATTTTACTAATGCGACACCTTCTTTTCGTTTATAGATAAACTGCCTAATGCTTCCATATCTGGGGAAGTGCTGCATAAAGCATTATTTGTTGACTTGACAGTACAAAATCGATTACAAAATCTAGTAAGTGATTATCTCTTCTTCTTCTTCTTCTAGCTTATTTTCTCACAGAAGATGCGTTGCTAGTCTCTCTACATTCTACCATTCTACTGTTATTTTCATTGTTGGCACTCGACTTTGTTTCCTCCTTGTAAGACATTCACAATAAGAACTCATATTGCTACTTCAACAAAAAGATGACTTTTCTTTCTTCCTCCATGTGTCTAGCATCGTGTGGATTTCCATAGATAAGGCTTCTTTGCAAGAAAGATCAGGACAACATTTTTAAAGAAAGAGTAGTCTTTCACTTACCGAGGATAGAACATATGAAGTGTAGTATCTGAACATATTCTACACTTTGCTCCTAGACAAGAAATTCGAGACATAACACGCATATTACACCAAGTAATACGTAACCGCAGAAACGACTATCATAGGAGAATTGATACAAATAGATACGGTCATATCCATAATACTTGATTCCGTAGTTGTGCTTGTGATAATTGATGCCGCCCTATTTGTCTCGACTTTTTTATCAACTACTCTACCTCGAGAGTGAAAACAGATATAAAATTTCCGGTGGTAAATTGGTTGCCATTTTTTCATGTAAGAAATGTCGCGTGTAAGCGGAAACCCCCAAGAATACAGATCCTACGTGTACGGTGATCTTTCCTTGCGGTATAAAATTACTTACAAACCTATGTTAATGCGTGCAAGTAAAATGTAATAGTTAATTAGGCTGACAGAATTGATGCATGTGTTCTTATAAAGAGCTGATATATATATATATATATATATATATATATATATATATATATATATATATATATATATATATATATATATTACGAGGTAATGGTTGTTTGCTTGAAGAATTGCTGGGAATTGTAATAAAGGTATTAAGAAGGCTGAAGGCAACGAGAGAGCCTGATCGATGAGAAGCTGGAAAGAACAAAAATAAACAATCGAAAATGAGATTTTACAATTCTCTATTCATTTTTCTTTTCAATCTTACATAATAAACAGCAAGTATTGTATTAACTGTGTATAGTGTCCGGATGATTGGAAATCATTTGATATTTCGGGAGACGCCTCCCCTTGTCAAAAATAGACACAAGAGAAAAGTTAAACTTTTTGAAATCCAGCAAGATGGATGGCGGAAAGTAGAAATGAAAACAGGATCAGTCTCGCAAATGGAGATGGGATGTGCCGCAACAAATAATAAATCAATAAGTTTTAATATTCTATCCTACACATAGATATGGTGTTCAAAAATAAGTGTGTAATATCAAATTAATTAACTGAGTATTATATAGTCAGTAAATATTGTTTGTTTTTAATAATTTTATTTTATGCTTTTATTTTTTTATTAATTTTTTATCATCGTATATTAAAGTAAGAGTGTTGTTTGTAGGTATTCATGAAGTTAATTATAAAACTAGTGAATTATGTTACTAATTGAAAGACATTATTACCTATATCAAATTTCATCAAAGTTGATGAAACTAATTTAAAATTAAAATTTTTAATTTTCAACCGTAAAAAAATTAAAGGTGCAGGGGAAATAACTCTAGGTTAAATTGTTTTAAATCTAAAAATATCAGATTTTAATTCTTTTATTTCAAATTTAAATCTAAAATAAAGTTAATATCAAGTCAGACTTTGAACAAAAGTTTATGGTTTAAGGGACAGATACTTAAAATTCATTCTACAGATTCAGTCGCAAAAAGTCCATACATTTATGTACCCCACCGAACTCACACTTAAAAGCAAGTTAGGTATAGGTAGTAATAAAGATTTCTTTAAATATTTTATTTAATATTGAATATATATTTTGTATACATCTAGAGGTGGGAGAGTTACTTGCTTAATAAATGTGTACAAGGAAGTGGGAGGTACTATACTGGAACAATAGGAGTAAAATAAAATAGGGGTTTCCTCATCGTTAGAGTTTGGTTACTCCTCCTGTAACTGAGGATATCTTGAAATAGAGTAGATATAAATTTAATAAAGTCTTAATTAGTAGATGGAGACGAATTAGTTAATTACTAATAAATAATACAGTGAATGGAGAGGGGGTTTACTGGAATGGGTCAATAGGAGTGAAATAAATATAAGATAAGGGTGTACTTATCTTTAGGGGTTCGTTAATCATCCTGTGACAGAGGATATACAGAGATGGAGTAGAAATTAAATTAAATAAAGTCTCAGAGGAAAACAGGTTAGGAAAGTCAAGTGGATCGCAAGTGCAACAAATATAAGTATAACAAGTAAAAATGGCGTGTGGGGGGGAGTATATGTAGGGCATCTATGTTATTGATGTTTATTGTTGGGCAGGTGTGGTGGTATGGAGTGGCCCAGTATAGAAGATCAGCAGCAGCGTATTAGTTAAATCAGAATATAAGGGTATCCTGTATATAAGGATATATATATAGAGAGATAGATAGATAGATAATTATAAATGTTTGTTTTTATATACATTCGTATACGTTTCATCCTTATGAGAATCGTCAATGTAGAGAAAAGTTATTTACACCGGTCGCTAGGCTCGAACCACGGAACCCGAGTTATATTTGAAACTCAAATTCCACACGGCCACTGCCAGCAATTCAGTAAATAAGCGAGAGATTAATCCTACTTAAACACAGGTGACGTAAAGAGTTCAACTTTTGAAAGGTCATTGCACTGAAACCACGATGACAGCTGTATTAATAGATTCGCATGAGGGGCCGGGTTATATTTGGGGGCGATTAATAATTAATTATAAATGATTGTTTTTTATCAACAACGTATACGTTTCATCCTTACGGGAATCGTCAGTGTAGAGAAGAATTATCCACACCGGTGGCCGGGCTCGAATCCCGGAACCTTAGAAGCCGAGTTATATTTCAAACACAAATTCTACCCTCTTTGCCCACGCGGCCATTATATATATATATATATATAAAGAGAGAGAGAGAGAGAGAGAGAGAGAGAGAGAGAAACAGAGGAGGGAGAGGTATACGAGCTGTATCTAAAAAGTAAGTGAATATCTTTATTTGAAAATCTTGTCTGAGATCAAAGTGTACTATCTGTTCTTATACTTCACTGTGTTATTCTCGGTCACTGAAGGAGAGATCCTTATAGATTGAGATAATCTGTATTGTTGTTCTAATCCAGAGTGCTCCTTTTTAAGGAGCTGAATTTTCGCACATTAAAAACCGACTCGTGGGGGGGGGCAAGGTAAGAAGTACCTGATTTTCTCTCTCAAAGTAATCCACCCAAAGTAAAGTCCTTCCAATCCCCTTCTCCCTGTTGAAAGCATTTTACTTGGATGTTCCTAGGTTTTGTATTAAGGGCGTTTTTTTTTTATTGCACTAACTCCCTCGAAGCAGGTTGTCTTGAGCTTGAGCGAAAAAGTCGCATAATGCAGAGATAAAAACTTATTTCAAGGCGGTGATATTTTTATTACTTGCTTCATGTTCATCGTTCGTTCCTCAGTGCTTATAGCCGAACTACCTGACAAAGGAGGTGTTAATAAAATCACGTGAATCAAAGTAAACAGTTACAGAAATCTAAGATTACTTACTTAGACTTAGAAACCCCCGCCTAGTGAGACGCATTAAGCAGTTAGTTTTTCATCGCGTTCGGTTTGTATCTAGATCCACAGCGACATTCCAGCTTTTGTCCGTTGTTTGCTAACACTTGATTAGTGATTCTATCTAGAGCCAAACTTAGGGCATGTCCGAGCCAGCCTAGATGTTGTTTGCAGATTATTGACAGTATCAGCGGTTAGTTAGTGCGGTCTCTGACTTCCCAATTGCTAACTCTATTTGATCCTGAGAATCTTCCTAAGGCGTCTAACTTTCTTCTTTTGGCTGATTTTGAGATACAAGTTTCCGTTTCCCATTCCCATGTGGACAAAACGTTGATTTTCTTGTTTTCCAGTTTTTTAAATGCTGGTTAAATGATATCGAACCTTTTCCTATGTTGCATTGCAACTTGTAGTCCATATTGACTTCTATGGAGTTACGATTACAGTAATATTTATATTCTGAATAAATCTTGTAATATGATAACGCAATCCGTTTATACTCTCTTTAACCTATAACTCATGCAGTACACTAAATCTCATTATATTTAAGACCAATCTATTATATTATATTATAGATATATATCTTTTAGTTTCGTACGTCTGTGTTTTGAATTAACACTCCCAATTTAAATTACGTAAATTATATAATGAGTTTTATTTGCAAGTTGGTTAAGATATTTTTATCAGAAAAACTGTAATTATCCTTCAACCAGGTTTAAATATCAGTCTTTTATAACAGGTTTTCGGTCAAAGTTGTGCGTATTTTTTCTAGCTCCTCTTTAGATAACAATATGACTGCATTCTTTTGGTGGTGATTTTAGAAACGCTCTAGATAGAGGTGTATTCGACGTGAGTTGTTTGTTTTTGAGACTTTTGTTTTGTCAAATCGCAACGTATATTTTTTCTAATTGAGAACTTTTTACCTTTCTAATAAGTTCAGAGAGGAAAGATCCGATATTGCCACACAAATGTCGGTTGGTCTTCTGGTGAACGAAACGCAACCGTAATTGTACCAAAAGTGATCGTTTTGAATAAATGATTCGCAAGATGAATTAAATCTTGGCCTTTGTAAGGTAACGAAATCTTTTCTACAAACAGAAAAGTGTTGCAGCATTTTTTCTCTCATGAAGATTTAAATCAAGATATAATGCTACTAAACGTTATGTATAGAATCTTTATTCCATTTTGAATTAAAATCCACTCTATGATTATGATTCTAGAAAATGTCTAAACTGGGAGGCTAAAGATTAAGAGTTCTTAAGGAGAAATTGAATATCAAGGGATCTTGCTTAATAGCGTAATTGGTGTGTAATGACTATGAATAAAACTTAATCCATATCAGAAATATTTGAATTTTCTAAATGGCAGGTTGTGTCGATCTTATGCTCTTTAGAATTGACCCTATCAACTTTAAGTTGGGAAATATTTATTAATTACTGTCTAATCTTTATTGCTAAATGTTCACATTTTTGTTCTAATGTTTGAAAGAAGGGTTGTTGCGTCAAAACGCTATTTAAAGTTCGCTTGTGTCATTTCGATTAGATATGGTTGGCATAATTTTAGCCTCGTAAGCAACAGATTGTACGCAGCACCTGAAACAGTGATGTTGGACTCCGGAGGAACATATGTGTATAGCTAGGGGTAGATTCAATAGTGATTTTAGATTTAATAGGACGCAGGGATACCTTGTTTTGGCATTATTTCTGTTAAATAACTACTGGGGTTATGTAGCGGTAGAGAAATGTTTGTCTAAAAATGTTAAGAATAATTGAATTTCATTATTTCTGAAGTTTATTTAAAAGTTGGGAGGATTAAACCAAATTATATTTCTTATCCTGTTGTTCTTTATATTTGTTCTGGAGCGTGGGTGTCTATATAGTTATATGTTCTTTGAATCTACTATCTTCGTTCTTTCTCTGTATTTATCTCTCTCTCTCAATCTCTCTCTCCCTCCCTCACTCTCTCTCTCTCTCTCTCTCTCTCTCTCTATATATATATATATATATATATATATATATATATGTATATATATATGTGTGTGTGTGTGTGTACATATATAATATATATCATAATTTTGTTAAAAGAAACCAATAAAGCGCTCGATCGTAGGTTCTACAAGAGCTAATATGAACTATTTTTTAGAACTATACATTACACTGTCTGTTTGGTGTATCGGGGTTGCACCGTTACCGACTAATGCTGGCTGGGGTAGAAATGGGCTTGTAAAAGTCCGCTCGAATGTTCAGGACCTAACATAGTTCGGAAACCTCGAGAAGATATGTAAAAATAAAACACAGAGTAAAATAAAATATACACCCTATTTCTGGGCGTATCCTATATATCTACAAAGCCAATATTCGCCCATGCATGGGCGAATAGTTTATTTGTAGAAATATAGGATATTGGCAGGTGTAAAAAGTTTTCTTAGAACAGTAGAGGGAGCTCACCTCTATTGAAGCAGCATTCGCAATGTATTTGTTTATATTCATGTTATTTGCGAATGTTAGGCCGAGGTGTTTGAATGATGGACTCCCAGCTAGAGTGCTATTAGCCATGACAATAAGTAATTGAAAAGGCTTCTTATAGTTTTTAAGAAGGAAACTTTGTCGTAGTTGCATTAAATTTTTACATCTATTCATGTATCCATTAAACTACAGAATGGAGGCCATTTTCTAAGAATTCAGCCATTGCCTTGGATATGTGTGTGTGTTTTTTTCACACATGTCGAAAATAGAGTGTGGTGTAATCAGAAAACGTACCCGCTATTGCATCATGGAGGTCGTTTATGAAAATTAGGAATAATAAATGTTCAAGAGTCGACCCCTGTGGCACACCCGATTTTATGTTATGTTGTTTAGATTACGGCGACTGAGGGTAATATGGATCTTTCTTACAAGACGGTGTTTACCCCAGAGACCATTTTTCTGTAACGATGATACTCCGGTATACAAACCAGTCTATATAATGTGTAATTTTTAGATAAAATACTTCATATGTATATATTAAGATTCATAAGATTGTTTATCAAATCTATATGAACGACACTACACCTGGAATATATATATGTATATATATATATATATATATATATATATATATATATATATATATAGAGAGAGAGAGAGAGAGAGAGAGAGAGAGAGAGAGAGAGTGCCAAACAGACATACATACATACAGACAGACAGACAGAGGTAGATAGATAGATAGATAGATAGATAGATAGATAGATAGATAGATAGATAGATAGATAGATAGATAGATAGATAGATCTTTAAATATTGATATATATTAATATACGCTGAAACAGTGAAAAGGCAATAAATAATGACACGACTAAGAAAGAAATGATTATTTTTTTAGATTTATTAATAAAGAGCTTTTTTATTCCGATGTTAAATTAATTACTTTTTGTCTCTTCTACTTTTTGTACAGATGGTTCAAGCTTAATACTTGCAAGCAAATTGCACACGTCACCGGATGTTGTCTAACACATAATTCTTTAAAGAATAATGATTAGCTTTGGAATAAATTGTTTATAACCGTCCGCCATTTTGTGTATGTCTCTGTGTTTTGTTTAAGTCTGCTATTATAATAAATGAAAAGCTATGTGCTTGTAGACTTCTGACATTCTTGCTTTCATACCCATTCACTAGCTCCACCCTTAATAGCGGTGTTGCATATTCCGTAGCGGTAGTGAGTTTTCGGTATGAAGTGCAGACCTAATTCC
This sequence comes from Sepiola atlantica, assembly GCA_963556195.1. Lineage (NCBI taxonomy): Eukaryota > Metazoa > Mollusca > Cephalopoda > Sepiida > Sepiolidae > Sepiola > Sepiola atlantica. The sequence goes on from OY744517.1 coordinate 72,020,707, forward strand.
CACGTGTAACGATTTTTACTGTATAAGTGACTGGGAGGTTTTCATCGGCTCAACAAGTATTTTATATTAGGAGTAGATGATTGTGTAATAATATCTATATGCTGATGTTTAACGTAGGGTTAGAATCGTAAAGTTCCACTTAAGGTTAAAATTAAGTACAGTGGAATTTTCCAGGCTTTTTTAATAAACTTTCACGATAAGATTTATTAAAAAGAAATTGAAATGTATTACAAATAAAAAAGTTAATATAAAATGGGAAAATGTCCAACGTCAATAATAGTTCACGAAAAGTAACTAATAAAATATCCTTTTTTTCGAAACCAATATGCAAGTATTAATAAGTTTCATCGGATGTTCTGCTGGCTTGGCCGGTCGACTGCAAGATCAGAGTGTAGTATCTGTTCCGATGGATGCAACACTCTGTAGATGTATTGTCATGTACAGTTCTAGGAGGTCCACCCTCTCAGGCTTTGCCTTCTCTTTGGAGAGGGGTTAGTTTATTGCTAATAGCCTGAGACGCTCCTACCGGGGAATGCGACGGAGCTGTTCATGCATTTTTGTATGTCAGGTTGCGCTTATCCTAGTGGGCTGGCAAACCACATCGGATCTTGTGTCTAGTCTCCTGTAGAGGAGGTAAATAAAAATACTTTGACCTAGTGTCTTACTTCCTGAGGTAAATAACTTGGCAGGCCGACTGCATGCTCAATGCGTTTCTACGAATAGTAACGATGGAGAAGCGCTCGTAAAGACGAGTCACTTCAGAATGGTCCCCGGTGTAACGTGTCATTGACAGACCAAGAGAGTTGAGGAAGTCGCGCATGTCGAGCCTATCGCTCCATTCATCTCTTAGGGTGTCGACTGGAACACGAATCTGTCGAGCAAACCGGTATATGTTCCAGTTAGAAGTCGAGTGAACGCTGCGTGCCCGGCAGTGATGTCACAGAGACAGGAAACCGCGAAAATAGAACGTGGCGAATGCTCAAGGGAGGTCTTTCTCTTTATGATTGAATCGACGGAGAGAACAGTTCGGTATGAGATAGCTCCTTGCAGCTCCACTGTGAGAAGAGGGGGTAGTTTATGGGTGTACATGATTACTATGAGAAAAAAAAACACAAAGAGAGTGTATTTGTGATAGAGAGTTATTAATAACGTTTATGGGAGCTGTTATTGTAAAAAAGGAATTTGAGTTATTTTATGAAGTCAGATTAACGAACTTCTTGTTTAATCGGGCTGCAACCCGAGACAAGTTGTGGGTAATTAAAATGGAATACTTGTAAGTGTAAAAATTTGGGAATTACCTTGCTTTTGTAGATTTAGTGTATATGAATTTTCATCTTAACCCTATTAAGGGCATATGATTTCAGTATACTAGCATTTTTCATAGAATGTAATATAAGAACAGATACTACGTTTTTCTTCCTAGTAAAAAAAAAACTATTATGAGACCCATGGCCGGTCCTGCTTTTGTCTCATTTTTCTCCATGTGGATTTTTCTATGCTGTAGCCTCGAAGATGATTATAACCCGTCTATATAATACGGCTATTATGCACGCAAAACCCGGGTATCATTGAAAAAGTTACGTTTACTCCAAACTAGACTGTTGAATAATGCAGTTATAGCAGCAATGGTTCCTGTAAGAATATTCCGTTGAATGTCATAGACATTATGTGTCTATTAGATTTGCTAATCATTATTTTCACAATTCCAGCCAACTTTCGCAAACACAATGTAAACTAAGTAATAAATTTCAAAACGTCTTGGGACTTTCTTTATTTCGCGAACATTCGACAACTATAATTGTATTTTCTGTTCATCGTTTATGTCTTTCGCATTAGCTATGCATCTGTGTATATGCCTATCATATCCTTCCTTTCATTCACACACACACACACACACACATATATATATATATATATATATATATATATATATATATATATATATATATATATATATATTAGTATTTCATGTATCCACATAAAATTTTATAAGGAGATATAATTTTTTTATGTATCAATTTTCAGTATTTACTTCAACAGTGCTCGATACGTAAGTAGAACTAGGTAGTAAGCTATGAAAATATATTTATGGCAATTAAGCTACACAGAGGCTCCCACGTTTCATCCCCGGGGGGGGGGGATCTTCAGGCTAAAAGGCATGGAGTTATTTTTGCCGGGTGTTTTTATATACACGGCTAGCTAGTTAACCAATCAGATTCTTTGTTGTTCTCTTAGCCAATCGTTAGGCTTCCCGCGGACAAAGGTCTTGTTGGTGTTACTTCCTATATCCTGTTCTATTGTTCTGTTTTCTATAGATTTGCCTATATCCTGTTTCCTTTGTTGTGTCAATATAATGGGTGAATTTATTTTTACACGTGGTTCCTTATATTTATATTTTAGGTTTTAATTTTTATATTGTTCAGTTTTTGTTTAGTTTTGTTTTTTTACTTATTTTTTTATTTATTTATTTATCGTTAGTCTAGGGTAAATTTATTTCTGTGTAAGCAGCTGTTTGCTATCTCACTTCTACAGTTTAATAGATTTCGGGGATCTTTAAAGTTTAGGATTTCAAATTTTTCATTTAGGCATAATCTACACGGGTCGTCTAAATTTCTACATGTACTGGCCTGTCGTATTATTTTCCATTAAATTATTGGTGAGCGTCTATTTTCTTTGAGCTCCCAATAGTGGTTTGCTAGTGCTGTTTTAATTCGACGTTCTCTGTTTTTAAATGTGCTTTTGTGGTCATAATATCTGCTTTTAAAATCTAGGGAGGTCATACTCACGTAGTATTTCTTGTTATTTGGTCTTTACATTAAATTAATATACAAAAAATGTACCCCACTTTAAATTCCAGAATATGTTTTTTCATCTTTCCGTGAAGTCTTTCATGGTGTTCACGCGTGATCGCCTAAAACAGGTAGAATACTTTTGGGGTGAGCAGGGTGTGATTTCGCGGAGGATGTTAATCTACAATCATACCAAAATACGAATCAATATTCTTTTCGTAATTAGGACGGATCACTATGCTACTACACTAGTGTTTTAATTTCTAAATCAGAATAGTGATAAGGTCTTTGTAAACATTAAACAATACGTTTGTTGTTAAACTTTACAATAAAGGCATAAACGTTCAGAGAAAATGTAAAAACTGAAAAAAGATGGCAATAGAAACGGATCAGAGAGAAAGCGAGCGAGACAGCCACATTTTCTCTCCCCTCCTCTTTCTAATCTAGCTAATGCCTCGCTCGTAGTTAGGCACGACCTTCAGCAAGCCATGGTTATTTAAACTTAAAGTGTTTTAGTTATTTTTCCGATGTATTTATTAAATAACTTTAAGTAATTACTGTTAATATTGACGAAACTATTGCATATGGATTACAAACATAAGCAAATGCAATTCGAAATTCATAATACAAAATGTTAATTAATTATAAACGGTTTAAAAATTGTTATGCTAAGTAGGCAGTCAAAGGGTTCTTTCTTAATCTGCACTGTATATACAGAATATCAAGTCTTTATGTTGTAATCTTGATTGAAATAACAGAAACCTGTTTTGGTTATTAGATAGGAATGATACATGAAAATAAAGCTTTCGCATTTATTCATTTATATATATATATATATATATATATATATATATATATATATATATATATATATAAAATATCTGCATCTAATCATGGTTATTTGAAGGCATTTTTCCTCTTTCTTTATGTTTAAAATTCTGAAGATGCTTAAAAATGAACTTTCCCAAATTTATACCTACCAGTGACCATGCGCGATTTAAGTTCAATTTAAAAGAGACATTTGCACAATTAGTCCACATAACATCGGACGTAACTTCTAGAAGACTAGGAAGGATTATTACGAAAAAACAAAGGTTAATACCTTTCATTTGTCTGAAGCTCTGCCGAGGCTTGTTATATCAAGCTAAATATTAGATAAACAGTCAAGATGAAGAAAAAAAAATGTTTTGAATTTTTATTTTGATTTTAATAAAAAAAATATCTGCATCTAACACATGGTTCTTTGAAGGCATTTTGCCTCTTTCTTTATGTTTATTTATATATATATATATATATATATATATGTATATATATGTATCAATTAATTTTACGTACATAAAAGAAATCCATGGTCATATGTTTCTGCCTATCAGCCGTCATCAGTAAGTCTACCTTGGGAAAAGATCGAATCCTCGATGTAAATGTTTATAGTCTGATACTTTATCAGCTTGCCTGACATATGTACGATTTTTATCGTCTATCAAGTTATGTAGTTTTGTCATTATTTTTACTGTCGAAAAACTGTTTTTTGTTTTTTTAGTATTTTTTTCTATTTTCTAAGCGGTTAAGAATATGCAGACATTTGCATTCAGTCGCCCTTAATCGGACGTGTTATTATGTTTATTATATATATATATATATATATATATATATATATATATATATATATATATATATATATATATATATATATATATATATATATATTTATTTATCAAGGCACCCTCTTGGCATCTTCTTCTCTCTTGTTGTCCTACGCCTTCAGCAAGTCAGAGGGTCGAGTGTACTATTACACCAGAGGCGATTAAGACAAAAGTACGGAAGGTACTCATATGCGACATGCTCTTAAGTGCTGATGCAGCACTGACGGCCCACTCTGAAAAAGCCTTCACATACGCATGCAGCTAGTTTGGGCATGGCCATCAGCCTTACGCAGACAAAAATACTCGCCCAAAATGTAAGAAGTACTCCAACCATCACCATTGGCAACTACACCTTGGAAGTTTTCGAGTTCTTCACATACCTCGGCTCCATCATGTCCAGTAATCTATTCCTGGAAGTTTAACTCCACTAACGTATCAGCAAGGGGACAACCGCCATGGATTGTTTGGCAAAGTAGGTAGTGTTTACTCTAGCTAAGTAACCAATACGATTTATTCGTTTTATTACCCCCACCTAGGTTATTTATTTCAATCAGTCAATATTTATCAAGATCTTTGCTTGAGAGATTTTAGTCCTCCTTACGTTTAAGTGGATCAAATGAACAAAGGTGACCTTACTCTGACACGTGGAAACGAAACTAATCTATCGCTTCTATCTTTTGTTACCTATCCCCATTATAGATTAACATTTTAGGTTGGGTGCTTGTATTTATTTAATTTATGTTTTTTAAAAATGTTTATTAGTTATCCTAAAGTAAAGTTTATTCTGTGTCTAGAGTGTATTGTAATTTCGCTTCTATGATCTAGTAATTTCGGGATACCTTTAAAATTAAA
>OY744517.1:72028490-72035990 GCA_963556195.1 Sepiola atlantica
CAATGAATTCTGTTGTGTCGAACAATATTTGCTCATATATATATATATATATATATATATATATATATATATATATATATATATATAATTATTTCCACAATCAGACAACGCCGCAGTCAACAACCTATGAAAGAAACAAACCGGAAGTCGTAGACTCGAGTTTCGCCCTCCTTTGGGCTCATCAGTAGAACACATCCGGTTTGTTTCTTTCATAGGTTGTTGGCTGCGGCGTTGTCTGATTGTGGAAATAATTATCATCTCACATTCAAAAAATCTAATATTTATTTGCTCGCTTCGTTAGCTTGTTGGATGACATCGTCCTAGCGAGTATAAAATCCTACTTTTGAGACATTGGTCTGGGTTCTAAGTAGTTGGATGACTACACCCCTTGTTGAGAAGAATAGGTACATTCCACAGTCGGCCTTCGCCGCAGTTGGCTTAATCTGTGTAAATTAATAGACATTCTTGTATGTGGCGAGGTAGCTCAGTGGCAGAGTACTCGCTTGGCATGCAAGTGACTCGGGTTTCGAATCCTGTGTTCGGATGTGTTATACTGATGAGACTAAAGGAGGGCAAAACTCGAATCTAGGACTTCCGATTTGTTTCTTTCATAGGTTGGTGGCTGCGGCGTTGTCTGATTGTTGAAATTATTATATATTATTATATATCATCTCACGTTCAATAAATCTAATATATATATATATATATATATATATATATATACACACACAAATTGTTCATTTAAAAACTATACATTACAGTTTCTAGAGTTGTACCATGGTTTCATAGACACGGGTTTAGAAAAGTTCTTTAGACCCCATTTTAAATTGCCAGCGTCTCACGGAATGAAGACAATGATCACCGTTTTTATCGTCCGGTGTTATGTCTCAAACAGCTAATTTTGGAGGGGGGTCCCGTATTTATGAGAGTGTCTATAGAGTTATTTTGTTATAATAGCAGCTTAATATTATCAAAATACAACTTACTTTATTGAATTATAGAATAGGTGGGTGTGAGTTTTCTCACGCACACGTGTATGCTACTTACTACGTATACCATATGTAAAAAACTATGTACATAACTATAGATAGTAGTTTAGATATATGATTATAGTGTCAATTGATAATGGCGTAAGTATATATGTGTTTTTCACGCCGACTTTTGAGCTACTAACTTAGTATATGTAATGTAAAAAGAGACATACGTAACTATTGTTGATATTTCAGATATGCGATTATGGTGTCTATTCTGATGGCGTAAGTATGTATGTGTTTTTCACGCCTACTGTTAAGCTACTAACGTCATGTACGTTATGTAAGTAGCTATGTGCGTAACTATAGATAGTATTTTAGATATGTAAATATGATGTCCATACTTGATGTATGAGTTTGTTCATGCCACTTTGGGGCTACACTATTCGATATATTATATAAACAGCGATGTGCATAACTATGGATGGCATTTTAGGTATGTGTGTTTGATACTGCTTACCGTCGCTGGTGTATATCATACACCTAGCATCTTCGGTTGTAACCCAGGTTTCGACAATGCTAGCGCTGTTGGCTTCTGTTCATCGAAAACCACGTGAAAGCCAGTTTGGTTTTAAAAAGTTTTATTTTTAACAGAACAAAGACAGAAAGCAAATGCATATGTACGCGAGAGAGAGAGAGGTTTAGAAGGAGTGAATTGGAGGAAGATATACCATTAACAGAAACAGACAGGCCGACTTTGACCACATGTGCCCACCGCCCACGTCCCCCGTGTCGGACTGGCCGGAACCGCGGCGTTTTCTCTGTCCGTTCATGTGAGTGTCGACAGGCCAAGAGGCAGAACCGCTCTCCGACGGTAGTGACGTGATCTCTGGACTTCCGCTTTTAGTCCCCTCCTCATTTTGGAGCGCCCTCCTTCCGCTCTCCTCTTCGCAATCTAACATGTGATTACGTTGTCCATTCGTAATATATGAGTTATCCCACGCCAACTTTTAGCTACTAACTACTTATACGATTTGTTAAAAGCGCTATACGGTATAGGGTATTTTAGCTATGTGGTTATGGTTTCCGTATACTTTCTGTAAATAACTTTGTATTTGACTATGGATCACGTTTTATGTCTATAAATATGGTGTTCTTTCCTGTGCTACAGACTTCGTATAATTTCCTGTACGTTTTTCGAATACCAATTGCAACTATTCTATTTCAGGTAATATTACGGACGTCCGTGAAGTCTGATTAAATTCCGAAATAATCGCGGGGACGATTTTCCCAGTACTGCTCTACTCTGATTGACAACAGTCTCAGATTTGGTTATTTTTAGGTTCATATTTATTATATTTCTGGTTGTTAATCGATTTTGATTCCGTTATACAAATTTGCCGCCTAATCACGAATGATTAATAAGAAATTTGCCAAATTACCAAAATTGAAAATGATTGCCAATATCGGATTTGAAATAAATACGTAAAAACCACGCCATTTCTACGTGCGTTCAATATTGATATACTTTTCTTCTTTTTAATCACCTGGAAATGCAATACAATTATGTATATATATATATATATATATATATATATATATATATATATATATATATATATATATATATATATATAGAGAGAGAGAGAGAGAGAGAGAGAGAGAGAGAGAGAGAAAGCGAGAGAAAGACAGACAGAGAGAGATAGAGAGAGACCGAGACAGAGAGAGAGAGAAATAGATAGAGAGGTAGATTAAAAGATAAAAAAATAGAGAAGTAGATAAATAGATTCAAAGATATCGCCGTAAAATTATATGCATAGTCAGCACTATATATATATACATATATATATATATATATATATATATATATATATATATATATATAATAGGTATATATAGATATGTCATTTTATAACAGTGCTGACTATGCATATAATTTTATGGCGATATCTTTGAATCTATCTATCTACCTATTTCTCTATCTTTTAATCTACCTCTCTATCTATTTATCTCTCTCGGTCTCTCTCTCGCTTTCTCTCTATCTATCTATCTATATATATATATAAGCTTGAGACACTAGGTATTAATAATTTAATATTTATTTATAAAATAATATATATATAATTATATATATATATATATATATATATATATATATATTATTTTATAAATAAATATTGAATTATTAATACCTGGTTTCTCAAGCTTATTGCACTCATCAGTTAAAATTTCAGACGTTCGGGAGGCGCGAACCCGGTTCACAGATCAAGCCAAGAACCTGCAAGCAATCGCCATATCTACTCGGCCAACGGAAACTGTTACGTAATTAAGGGAAATCAAAATCTATATATACCTAGAAGCGGGCACAGATAGAAACTAGTCCAGAGTGTTCGACGAACGTATTCGGAACTTTGCATTAGAGCTTTTTCACGGTCTATTTTTAACATCCACCGAGAGTGCTCAACATGCATATATATATATATATATATATATATATATATATATGTGTGTGTGTGTGTGTGTGTGTGAGTGTGTGTATGTGTGTATGTATGTGTATACAATAATAATTCAATAGTACGTATTTATCTACAGAGAAGCCTATTTGGTCTTTTTAACATTACTCAGTACAGATTTAACTAACCGTCATACCTACCAACGGATTCGAACCCTGGGTTTTGTAACCTAACGTCGTTTACCTTTACACCAGTAACACAGCTGCGATCGAGACAAGTAAATACGGGTTTTTAATACAAACCGGTACCGTTTTATTGTATCTTAAAGTATTGAAACATGAAGAGGTAACTCTACTGTTACTGTCTAGGCGATATAATGTCTACATCAGAGTGCCCATCTGTATAGTATTCAAATAAAATAATTTAAAGTGTTCTAGCGTAAGTTCTATAGAAGCTAATATAAATCATCTTATTTGAATGCTATACATTACAGTATCAGTCTAGTCATAATTGATTTAGGATCAAATACGGCTGGTCATCGTCAAAACATTCACCAGTCTTTCTTGGTATCGAATTTTCTGAAATCGGGCTTAAGACCGGGTTACTCGTAGGACTTATATTGCTGGTGTTCATTTTCTTCTCTTTCTTAAAGAAAAGTTATCCCATATGCTGCTAGTTGTTCATTTATGTAAAAAGATTTGTATGTATATGTTTGTTTATTTGAACATGTTCTTCATTTTTATTGATTATTTGTTTATGCGTTTTAGCTGTTAGGTAAGTTTGTGTGTAAATGTTCTTTACATATTCTATAGCGTGTGGGTGGGTATATTTACGGGTGTGATGGGTAGATTCTTTAAATAGTTGGTTGTTTGGTGTGTGTGGATACTTTTAAATCCTAGTATTGTTTTGCATGTGTAATATTGGAGTCATAAACATTAATTAGTGTGGCTTTACACAGCAAACGTATAGATTACGAGGCTCTAATTACAGACCCTCAGTCAACTCTGACTATGGAAATTCAACGGCCAAATAGCTTGAGAAATTCAGATATACCGTATTTATCTTAGATAATCGGTTTCCTTAGTGGATCTAATTATTTTTAGAACAATCTTGTGTATTAGATAAGTGAAAACTGTAACTTTCTACATCAAAGTAATTCCGAATATATATATATATATATATATATATATATATATATAACTTTGAAAGACAAACAAACAAAATATATTTGGAGACCACGTTTTAAAATTCGAATATTTTAATTAAAAATCATTTTATTTTTATTGATTTTTTTCTAATTAATACATAATTAATAACACATGCAAGTTCAGAGAAAAGAGAGTATGAATCAAATCAAAGGTTTCACTTTTATTTTTTCCGGTGATCTTTACTTCCATGTTGATGAAGTGGCCGTCAGATGTTGTTACACGGCTGTGTACGATGAGCAACGTCTCTTTTTATATAACATTTGGCAAAAAGTAAAAGATCGTTTCCAAAGGCATTTTTTTGTATGCCATTTTTTCAAAGTTTTTAAATTTCTTAAAAATGCTTCGCAGAAATTTTGCTAAATTTGATTATATATATATATATATATATATATATATATATATATATATATATATGTGTGTGTGTGTGTGTGTGTGTGTGTGTGTGTGTGTGTGTGTGTGTGTGTGTGTGTGTGTGTTCAACAAAACTAGTGAAGAGTATAAAACGCACCATAGATGCATTTTCGGCAGCCCCTTAATTTATCTCACAGTCCCTATTTTCCATAAACGATGTTTCTGACAAAGGATCGGAAGTTTAGTATTTTCAGCTGACTTAAGTAATTCTTTCCTTCTATTCGCCATAATAAGGGTGCGGGAAGAAAACGTTTTATCTGGGCTGATGTTATCCGCCTGATAGTCCAAGGACCCGAACCTTGGAATGACCCCTAAGGAGGCAGTCTTATCAGCTGGTGGATAATACCGAAACTGATATATAGCTATTTGGTGAATGGAGTCTGGACCATGCAGTAGTTTTCAGTTAAGCCTCTCGATGTCATATTAGTGAAAACTGTTACGGCTTTTTTCTTCGATGTTCTACAGAGATAATCTCTCTACATTCTCTCTGTGCCCTGCTCTTAACTATTCCACTGACCTCTACCTCCATATCTTCCAATCGCAACATAATAAGTCATAAAACAAAACATATGCGTAAACACAGAACCCAAACCTCTAAAATAGACCACTAATATCAGTTGTATAACATATAGGCTTTACTTTCCCACTTTTAAGAAGTTAAAATCTATTTACAGGTGACAAAACCTGATCTATTGTTCCTATGTGAAGCTGGCATTGACCCGTCGGTTCTATAGATGCCTTCATGATCATAGATTATTTAAATATGACCTCAAAGTCCGACCACCAAGATTGCCAAAATCTGCGCCTACAACAGGGACAGTGGTAGAAACATTTCCTACAAAGACCCTGATCTATCTTATATGTGTTTTCTGTGTTGCATTTGCTAACAGCATCGCTTTTATCGTTCTTCTCTATCGTCTTCTCATCCATGGAGTTACTGTTATTGAGCAAATGTCTGCAAAATTGACAATACCCTGCACGTTAACACTTTTTTCTAGTTTTTATGTCCGTGGTGACTTTAATGATCACAACGTTGAGTCGCTAATCAATTCAAACAAGTCTGATGATGAAGGCAGATTTTGTCTCGATTTCTTCCTTTGCATATGAACTTACCAAATTGTTGACAAACCCGTACCCGATGTTATTAAATATTTTGCAAGGGTTCTTGATCTTTTTCTGTCAATTTGTCCTGAGCGGTTCACATCTACTGTTTTGTAGATCGTCCAACCAGTTGTCCTAATTAAGATCAGCAAGTCCCGCGATGTCCTTTTCCATCGCAGAATTTATCGATAATCTAGAGCCAAATGGGGCAGCTTAAGAACTTTCATTTCTGAAATCCCTCTTAAATCTATTTTCAAAATGGATGTGTCCTGAATTGTATCGTATATATCTGAGTGTTTTACTGCTGGTATTGTGAGCTCTATATAATCTAAAATATTCAAACAGAGACCAAACAGCCAGCCTTGGTACACCACTTAATGTGCCGCCGTTATTGACCACATAAAGCACTATTTTAATTTATTTCAACGTAATAGATGCTTCTAAGCAAAAGCCTAATATTAGACTGCCCGAAACCACTGTAAACGGGTTACAGAAAACGTTAATAAGTCCTATGCCAAATCCATTAAATATAGAGTGGCCGATCAGAGGATTTATTCTGATGAGTTTTGGAACATAACAAACAAAGTACTGAACATATGTAAGACCTCTATCCCAACCATCATTTCTGGACCAGAGGTACTCTCCAAAGCATTTGATCAAGCTTAAATTTTCGCAAAGAATTTTGCATCAAATTCCACCCTTTCCATTCACAGCCTCACTGATAAAACTCTAAGAAACATCCAAATACGTGTCCGGGATGTCACCAAAAGTATCAACAATCTCGATGACAACAAGACAACTTGTCCCACCAACATTCCAGTTATAGTACTCAAGTAATTTCCACCTGAAATATCTCTAATCGTTACAAAACTGTTCAATCGTTGCTTAAAGGAGAAATAATTTCTGACACCTTGGAAGACTTCGTTGGCCCACACGGTATTTTAAAATACCAATCGGTCCTCTCCATCTTAATCCCTTGTGTGTCATGATTACGTTGCTTGAATTTGTAATCACTGAATAAGTTGTCAACCACGTCTTCTTAGTGACAAACACTATAGATTTCGTCCGGCAAGATCGACAGTGAATCTATCGACGGGGGCTTCGTTTTTAGGGCATCAGTACTTGATATATCAAAGGCCTTCGACAGAGTTTGGTACAAAAGTTTGCTCCATAAATGTCCATCAAATCCTTTCTCTCCAATAGATCTATAAAAAATCTATTGATGAGCAAAAATCCGAAGCACACACCATCAATGCCGACGTAGCTCAAGAATCAATCCTCGGTCCAACCCTCTTCCGGATCTTCATAAATGATCTTCCCAATCATATTCTGAGGTCACTCGTTGCAGACAACACA
>OY744517.1:72040990-72078490 GCA_963556195.1 Sepiola atlantica
AGCAAAAATAATGTTTTCTAAATGAGGGTACGTTCCTTAGGGCTAATACGGCTCATGCTTGCTTCGGAAGGGGTCCTTTACTTATTCTTAAAAAAAATTTTTAAAAAATCAATAAATAAAAAAGTTATGAATTTTTAAAAATAGGACCCTTATTTTTGCCCACCCTGTATATATATATATATATATATATATATATATATATATATATATATATATATATATATATATGATGGACTCTCCCGTCGATTTCGACGTATGAGTGCCCCGCCAGGGGCTGCCCGCGCGTGAATTTGTAATTGCAAGGGTTGCGCAATTTCCAACAACCGCTCTCCTGAGTCGGCATTGCTTGATTCCAATGGCAAGTGTTAATACAAGACTACTGGAAACAATGCCGAGATAAGAAGAGAGCACATACAGCACCTGGTATTCCCAGTACTGGCCAGGCTCGACGTCGCTTAACTTCGGTGATCTAACGGGAACCGGTTTGTCAACGTGATTGTGCCGTGTATATATATATATATATATATATATATATATATATATATATATATATATATTTATACACACATATATATATGAATATATATATATATGTATATATTTTAATATGAATTATTAAAAATAATGATGAGCAATTAGAACGCCATACAATGCATTTTAGTTTTATTAACTTTTTTTTTCAATTTAAATTTCGACGATATACTTAATCATTTGAATTTCAAATAAAGATATATAAAAATAACTTTTTTCTCTTTTCATCATCTCGTTTTTTGTGTGTGGTCCATTCGGTGTTGTTGAAAAAAATTCGGGATGAGAGTCTTTTTTGTTAAGGACGTAACGTGGTTGTGCAAATTGTTATAAGAAATGTTGTCCTTGTTTTAGAAGGCATTGTTTATATGATAATATGAATTATTAATTTGCACTGCCACGTGCGTTTCCAACCTAGCAAGTATTGCAAAAAACTTTCTTCAATTGCCTTACATAAAATATATATTTTAATATAGCGGACGAAAAGAAGCTTCGAATAAAGTTAACACAATTGAAAGAGTAGATCTCCAAGTAGTGCACTGAAAGATAGGTATTTTGACATAGTCTAATCAATTTGCACAAAGTTGTCACTGGCCAGGGGGTGGAAATGACATCACTATGTTATGAACCAGCACCTAATCGCCAGCCAATCAAGTAAACCGACTACAAAATCTTTGGTTGACAAATTCACGGTAAAAAAGAATATCTAGTCTTAAGAAAAAACTGAAGATATTCTGCTTTTAAGAAAAAAAAATAGTATTTGATGAACAGCTAAAAAGAATCCTCGGTAAAACTGACTGCAAAAAGGTGAGATTGCTTTACCGATTACGACATGGCGACATTCTTATGAAAAAGGAAATGAAAGGTTATGAAGGCATACACTTTACTACGAAAATTTACTACATTTGTAAATTACAGGTAATTGACACATATTACGAGAAGTCGGCGAGTGCTCAAGGTCAAAGGATCACACCTATGTTCGGCAACTTGAGAGTTTCCAACGGTTTGCTATGAAAACTTTCAACGGTTAAACTGGAGTCAGCCCTCGGCTTGCTTATGGTGACGTATTGTAATGGTGACGGGGAAGCCGGGTATTTTCTGTGTGGCAGATGTGTTTTAGTTGGACAAAGGCATTCGCGAGATGATATTCAACATTGATAGGTTGATTATATGTGAGGCTCTCAGTGTAATCTGTAATTAAGTGTTACTATGATGTTAGTTAAATAAAATAAAGTATATATTTTAAAAGAGTAAAATGTCTTCGTCTTCGTCAATTTTATATGCAGACATTTTTTCAGCTCGCGGGGTCACACGCTGTCTGCTACGGCACAATTGAGATGCCCGTTCTTTGATTAAGACAACGCTTTCTCCGACAAAGTCATTAGTTAGTGCTGGTGATATATCTGGCCACACAGACGAGACTTTCGTATTTAGTGTGTCCCTTTTGATTAGAAACAAGTAATACAACAAACAGGTGAATTATCCGCGAATACTAAAAAAAAAAACTAATCAAAAATATAATTTTTTAGAATAGATTCCCGTATATTCTTTTCTGAAGGCGGTGCGTGTAAACGTTCTATCTATTTCTTAGCACGTAAACACTGCATTTTATTCACTAAAGTTATTCTTCTGTTTATTCCTGGCCTTCACGAGCTGGTATCAAAACGTACTATCCTTTTTGTCCTCGGTCAGACAATGTGGCATTTTTTTTATGATGCATTGCGGTTTCTTAGTCATACATCAAAATAAATTACTTGGTGAAAGAAAAATTCTATTTAAAAACTATAATTTATTTACAAAATTATTTTACTGATAAGATTAAATCCACTATTATGCAATCAGTTTATTTTAAACAAGTCAGCAATTTTATTGAAATACTTCGTAAAATTAAAATTCTACTTTTTTATGGAAATCTCCCTAGACAAGGCATAAAGCCACTTGATGTAAGAAGCTTAAAATATAATACTTCAAGGTCAAAAACCATCCAACGTGAGAACTAAAGGACAAAAAAGTGAGGCGAGAGTAACGAGGCTGCCGAAAGTAAACCCAAGGTCAACTTTCTACTCCGCCAAACTTACAACTCTCTACTTACAACGAATAAGTTTTTTAGAAAAATAATTTGCTTATTTGATTATATGCACTAGAAGGATTTTACTTTTTTTAGTTAACAAGTCCAACATTTTAATAAATTTATATGTGAAACTTTTTCTTGCTTTAAATGTATTTGCTATTCCTCGTGTATTATTAAAACAGCATTAATTTAAGTCCTGGGAAGCGCCGGGTATAGGCAGCTGTTGTGTAGACGCTAAACTTTTAAAAACAAATCTATTTCTTTCAAATAGAAAGAATATGTGAAGAGAGCAAAGATGCTCGAAACGCGTTATAGAATTATAAAATTATGAAATTATAAACAATTTTTGAAAAAAAGTTTTTTTTAATTTACAAATGTTGCTAGCCTAACTTCTTTATATATATATATATATATATATATATATATATATATATATATATATATATATATATATATATATATATATATTTATATATATATAGGTCTTGTTCCTTTGGGGATGGGATCATATCGAACGAATATATAGTACACAAAGGAGACGTTAATGCCTGTGAAGGTAGACGTATTGACAATAGAAGACTACACTCCCCTCCCATAAAAAACGGGGATGTTAATGCCTGGGAGGATGGCACTATAACAATAAAACAGATAATGCACTATACCTGGGATTATGGTATCACAATACTAGAAGAGACGCTACACTACGATGTTCAAAATTAGAAGGTAATACCTGGGAGGATAGTATAATGAACACAGAACAGATACTGCACTATCGCTTGAAAAAAGAGAGGGTAATGCCTCAGAGGATGGTATAATGACAACAAAACAAATACTACACTACACCCTCCTGAATTGAACCTTGAAAGTTGCTACGTTAGTCTGAAATAGTATAGTAAACTAGATTTAGCATTAAAATATATCAATAGTATAGTTTAAGTCTTAGATATAGGTTCAGAAAGACAGATACAAAATCTCCATTAGTTATAGATGTGATTCCCTACGCAACGTAGCTAGTATATGATAACTGATTTTGTTATAAGTAAAGAAAGAAATCTTAGCAAAATCGTTCACAGTTTTAAATTACATTTTTTTAAATAAATTACGCCGTTCTTAGCTAATCTCTTAAAGCATTAATATTGTTTGTAGTTGTTTTTTCTGCGATTTTATTCTCTGCCTAATGATTAGATTCCCATTCATTTTCTGCCGAAATTAGACGACAAAGAAATTTCTAACACCAACTGTGTTTCTGATTAATATTTTTTATGTAAACTTTTTTCGTTTTCTACTTTTTTTCTTAATTAATGAAGGAACGTTTGCATAATAAAAATATGGGATTGAGAAATTTTCTTTATTTAAACAGGCTTAATTAATGTTGGGAATGTTCGCACAACATTTACATTTTGATCAATAAAGGAAAAGGAAAACATTGCATTTAAAATAGTTTGTTTTTTTTACTTGATGGAATCGGTACCACGCATACATGCATGTGCATTTATATATTTTCTTTTGTGAAGTTTTGTTCATAGAAGTTTGGTAATCAATCCTGGGAATTCTTACTGTGTTCATATAATAGTTCTCAATAGCAAGTAGATCTATATATTTTATTTATATTTTATTCTTATATTTTGGTGAGGGGACAGCAATAAATGCGTCTTTGTACCTGCTGTATAGGTGAGATAATAGTCGTTGTAAATAATACTCACCAAAATGTACAGTTCGGTTATCTGTTTAATCCTGGTCAGAGAACCCAAAATGCCATTAAGATGTATTTAATCTTCTTTCCAGGCCGGGTAGTGCATTGCGAGCACTCAAGTCGTCCACTGTCTCTAATTTAATCGGGAGAACAGACCATTTCAGTCAGCAAGTCCTGGCTTGTGACGTCACAGTTACACGAGACTCCCCCCCCCCCCCACGTCTCTCAATTTGCAACAAGCTCATTTGAGAACGCCAACGATCAGCTAACTGTAAACTGATCGTTAAAATTTTACAAATTTATTTTTCGATAATCTGAAGTGATAGTGCCTAATTAATTGTAAAGAATATTAAACTAATTAATTAAACAGAATATTTGGTGCTTCTATAATAAAAAGCCGAAAAAAGTTTTTCTTGTATTTTAGTGTTGGAGAGGTAAATAAGTGGCAGATAACTCTTCACAACAGCTCTAGCTTTCGAACAATATTTGTCTAACCCTAACCCTAACCCTAAACCCTAACCCTAACCCTTTTATGTCTAATCGACGTTCTTCTTGCACAGTAGCCACATGTGCAACGCTAATTAAAGCCATCAGTTTTGATTACTGGAAAATCGTGTTTAAAATTCGTTGTAAGAGTTACCTGCCCCTTACTTACCTCTCCAACACTTAAGGACAAGAAAAAAAAATGTCGGCTTTTTATTATAGAAGCACCGAATTATTTAACTAATTAATTGAAAAGAATATTTTAACTAATTAATTAAAAGGAATATTCAGGAATATTTAGATTTTCCTCCATTTATACTTACTTTAAATATTTTCAAGAATGAAAAATGCTTTTTCTTTACGTTTTTTTTCTGAAACCTAAGATAATGTAGATAACATTCTAAAATTCCGAAAAGAAATGCTTTTGTATTTCAAACGACACGAAAAAGTGATAGATTTTTAAGTAAAATCAAGTTTAATAGCATAAAACAAACATTGCTGAAATCACTCTTTAATATTATTATTTTTAACTACGTTATTTTAGAACGGAATCGGTCCAAACGTCATTACATAATGGCATATTCTGTCACAGGTTTAGAAAATAATATTAAGTAAGCTATGAAAAAGTATATTAGGGCAACATGGAAATTATTCTTAGTATAATTACATAATGCCTGAAGACTTTATTTGTTTAATCAAATAAATAATTTTACAATTTCCATCTAGAAACTTTTAATATGTAAATGAAGTTTATTTTATTAAATGAAACTGTAAAAAAATACATTTCCTAAACTGCCCGCGTTGAAAATCAAAACTTAAAAATGTGAAGATTTTTGTTTTAATTATAAGGAATGTTTACACAGATCTGCCGTCATATTAATAAAAATTAAGCAGTTTTTACAGTTAAAAATGTATATAAAGTAAAGGTAATAGCTGAGAATGTTGAATCTTTTTTTATTTACAGTCTATTTTGTCTTTTAGTCCTCACATGCCATGAGCGATGTTTCTGACGAAAAGAGAAGATTTTCTGTTTTTAGGATCAACTGTTGTTTTTGAGATTGGTGGTACGTGGATATTTTCAATTCTCTCATAATATTCAGCATAATTCAAATATCAATCTATATATCTCATTAACCCTTATCGTCGAATGAGTTTAGCCTAGATAAGTTTTGACTTATTAGTAAAAGATAGTGACTTGTAAAAATAGGTTGATGCTGTTCGCAAGTGTCTTCAGAAACGGGTGGCGAACAGAGGTGCCCATATTGAATTCTAAATAAAAACGCTATGTTATACAGTTTCTTATTATATTAATTTCTTTTAAGAATTATATTTCAGTAATAAATCACAAACAAGTAATAATAGGGAGTTACTTTCTGATCAACTGTATAATTAGTTTGCGGGTGTATTTTCACTAAGACTTAAGAAAACGGGTGTTCAGGGGTTTAGATATTTCTAAATTTTCGCATTCAATTCTATAAGCGATAGTTGATTTTCTTTTTCATCTATTATAAAAAATTTAAATTCTCTAAAATTTCTTCTTTAAATGACAATAAAAAAACTAACTGATTGCTGCGCAAGACGAGTTCATATATACGCCTCTTTTTTCCTGGTAACAAATGGGAAAAAAGACAGATAAAACTTGCTTGAGAATCAAAGAATAGAAATTTATTTACAAATAAATGGGAAGAAAAAGGTTAAAATAAGAAAATAGGTTGACATGCATATTTGTCCATATGTCATTTAAAAGGGAAAGAAGTAACAAACAAAAGTACTCACAGTTCACAATAAATATATTTTTTTTACAGACGTAGACATTCTCTGGTATATTTTTTTTATTTCCATCATCGGTGGCGATAAACCTTGTCTTGAAAATGTGCTTTCATTTTGCTCGGAAAAAGGCACCAAGAAGACGACATCTTGTTCTTCGGGTTTTTTTACTCAAGTAATAATTTTACAAATATCACTAGAGTATCTGAAATCAAAAACTTATTATTTTCTAACTTTATTAACTTAATTAATTCTTATATTAATTGTGATGAATAATTATTACTCCCTTTTTATATATAAGATGCGAATATCAGGACTACAGACAGACTTCCAAACAACAACAAAAACCACAATGACTTTTTTCGTTTACCTCTCTGATAAACGAATGTTGAATTCAATAATTTTTTTTAATCTCTTAGTCCTTCTGACTAAATAATAAATATTATCGATCCTATGCCGATATTATTCAATCAATTCTTTAAAACAATTAGTCTTTCTCTTTTAGACTAAGTAAAATCAGCGACGCTTTTGTCGTGATTATATTTTTCGATTATAACTTATTGTCATAAGTTTTTCCTCATAAACAATGGTTTATATTTGAGTTTTTCAAATACAACCTTATAATTCTAGGACCTCTTCCTCGAATTATGATTAAAATAGTAATCCAATTAAAAACATATTGTATGTAGTCCTAATTAAAGCATCGTAACTAGGAGATATATATCTCTAATCCATTACGTTATTTTTAATAATTTTTTAAATTATTAATTAAATTAATTTTCGACATCATAATGTCGATTTAACATATCTAATTAATTAACGATAGCACAATTTTCTCAAGGAAAAAATTCTGTCCACGGAGACAAATGAGATGTCAACATCTCGAATTTATCTGAAGAAAATATCTTCAAAATATTTTAGCGAGAAAAATGCAATTCAGCATTGTTTACAATTAGAAACTGACACGTCACTCAAATTGACCAATCAATGGACGAGCCTGAGTCAATAACAGATTCAATGAAAGATGTCGTCTGCTCTGAACAATTTAGGCGCGGTAGAACCAAAACTTGAATTCGTTAAAAACGAATCTTACAAACATTATTATTATTACTGAGCGTTTTCAATAAAAATGAAACATGGCCATTTAAAAATAATAAATTCTCAAACTAGTTCATCTTTTAGGTGAATTACTTGTTGATGTATTGTCTCCATTGGTTTGTGGGCCACCGGAATTTGTAATATCAACAATTCTCAAACTTCTGCTTCCGAGTATTTTTTTTACATATATAGTAACATCCCCATTTTGAGATGTTCTGAAATGTAGTGTTGCGTCGCGAAGATATGTTATTGACGAAGAAAATATCCGTTTCTCTTTGTTTGTGTGTTACTTTCGATCTCCTCTAAGAAAGTTATCATGCATTTTTTGCTTGTAGTCACGATATGGTTGGTGTCGAAATGGAGGATTCTTTTCATGTTTAATACGTTTCTTGTAGCCTATTATTTCTTATTGTCCGTCTGTTTTCCGAGTTACGAGTTTAAAACGCCAATTCCCTGTCAGATGCTCCATTTGCTGAGAACTGGATTACTTGACTCGTGTCATTCAGCATTCTTTTAAATTCCTCAACCGTGACTCTCGCGCTTAATACAAAAGCATCGTTGACCTACCTTGTCCACGACTTTAGCTGTAATTTTGATATGGCTTCCACTTCTACTTTTTATAGGATGATTTCTGCTGTTATGTTCGAGACGCAAGAGTCCATCGGTGTACTTTTCGAAAAGTCAACTGTTAAAGATATTCATAATATCGCCAAATAGTGGAATTGTCTGCTGTTTGTTCATAACCTTGATTGAACAGCTAACGTCATGGGCCTGATCACGAAGAATAAAAATAAAAAGTGAAATAGAATCATAAGAGATCACTATCTAGTTGTTCCTTACATATAGTTGTAGGATATGGATAGAAAATGTGAAAACAAGAGCCTATTTACGTGCCTCCCAGCGAGAGCAGGGTAAGACACAAGGTAGGTTTCTAATGTGAGAAAAATCAAGCCCCCCAAAATGGGGCACTCTGGATTAGGACAATAATGAAAATTGCCTCATTCTAGAAGGATTTCTCTTTAACTGACCGCGAACAGAACAGATGAGGTGTAGTAATAGATATTACATTTTATCTTAGCCAAAAGACTAACTAATCCAATCCAATGTCCAGTAGAAATTATAAAGTAATATGTGGAAATATTCCGTATGATTTTATCCACTATTCGTAAAATGAAACAATATGGCCGAACTAGGAAGATCCGGCGAATAAGACGTTCTCTTAAATTAGACGAATATGTACTTTAATATTTGTTGGAAAGAAATTCTAAACCCATTAATTGCCCGAGAAGAAACTCAGAATTATCAGTGGACAGCAGCGAGAGAAGTAAACAAAGTTATTAGTTGATCACGCCAACGTGTGGGGTCTGTATTTTACGGCTTCTATGGAAAATGCCTTCTGAAAACTCATCCACATGTTGCATATCTACTCTTTGTTTGTTATCTTCGGATTATGCAGCAATACTAACATATACGTCGCGCTAAAAGTCAACTGCGTAACAATTATAGATAAAGGAAAAAATACGCACCACAACATCTGAGCGAAATGAAAGCTTCACTTTTGCTTTGACACCGTTTTTTTTTTATTTCTGGTTAAACTTTCACATGAGATTGTGTAAAAATGGCGAATACATAATTTTTTATCAACTATATTTGATATACAACTATAGTCACATTTGATCACCGAGCGCTGATACAAACAATACTGCTGTGCGGCTGAGAGACCTTTCCCCTGCACAAAGAAGATCTTCTCACGCTCGAGTCTCCACATCTACTTCTTTCAACGCATCCTACGCAACCGTCTCTCCGACTCAGTCCCAAACACGATGCAACACCACCGGCATCGCAGAGACTCTTCTGAAAAAGAGACTTCGCTGATTTGGTTCGACGCCCGGAGGAGAAATTTATCCGCAAGTTTGTAGCCGTAATCCAACACGCCGGTTGAAGGAAACGCAGAGGCGACCAAATGAAGACTTGAATAGGAACAGTGAAGACAGACATGGAGCTGGCGGCTGGTCTCCGCGTTTTGGGGGTTCGCCGCTAGAACCAGGAATTACTGAAGTATTTTATTCATCTCCTTTTTAAAAGGTTAGACACAAGGTCAGGTGGGGGTTTTGATGAAAGTGTTTCTGTTGAACGAACTGGATTCGAACCCAGCACAACCAGGTCTTCAGTTCGTGTCGTTAACCGCTTAGCTACCGTGCAATATGACGTAGCTGCTGATCGGCGTGGAGGGACGGCCTTGATACGAGACGTAAAGGTATGTTAATATGAGGAATGTATTAAAAACAATTAGAGAATTACATCATCGATTGAGAGAGAATCAGTGGAAACAAAAGAACGAGACTTGCGACCGAAGTAAGCGGATGTTTCGCCTTTTGCTCCCTCCAGTGGGGGCTGGGGAGTTGATGGTGTATTTGAGGCTGAGAGTACTAAAAGAATGTCGGCATTCTACTACAATAAAGTGTAATCAATGAAAACGCTTAGATTTTGCTGAAACACTTTTCGCATTTAAGGGCGAATCAAGAACGAGGTATAATGTGACAGGTTTAATTTAATGTAGTCGATCAGACGCAGAAAAAAACAGTGGCAAAAGTCCATATTCGCTTTTGTTTACCACAGCTACATGTATAAAGAAATGGTAATTAAAGATTCTATGAACGTTGATCGTTTGTTGAATGAATAAATTGATACTTCAAAGGTTAATAAAAATAAACTTTATGTCCCTATTCATCATCATCATCATCATCATCATCATCATCATCGGGTTTTTTATCACTCCTGGAGGAAAAAACCCTCTCTGGTTTCTGTCCAACTTGTTTTATCCCTGGCTAGGCGTGGCCAAGTAAGACCTAGTTGGCTGTCGAGATCGTTTATCCACCAGGTGTTCGAACTTCCTCTAGGTCATTTCCATTACCTCGGAGTCCATTCTGTCGCTCTATATGTCCACCTGTTGTCTATATGTCTCGAAAGGTGGACTGCCCATCTATGCTATGCTTCGTATGGTGGCGATTATATCATTTACTCCAGTTTGCTGTCTGATCCAGGTGTTTCTTTTTTCTATCACGTAAACTGATGTCGAGCCTAATACATTGTGCCACTCTTAGCTTTTCGATCGCTGCATTATTACGTGTCCATGTTTCGCTTCCATATGTCATAACAGGCATGATGTATTTGTTGAATACTTTCTGCTTAATGTTCATAGTGGACTTTCTACTCTTCATGATGTAGCCTATTTTGGAAAAGGCTGTCTATCCAAGCACAATTCGCCGTCTAGTTTCAGGCATGATATCAGCGTCGCTTCTCACCATCTTCTGTCGGTAGATGTAGTTGTCAACTTCATCGACATATCACCTTTCACTATGACTGGGGCGTTTTTTGCATATTTGTTGAACATCACTTTTTTCTTCCAGAGTGCATTTTAAGACCAACTATGTGGCTATTAATTATATTGATGTATTTTTTTTTGTTTTGTGTAATAACTCGCCATGACCTGTAGTGGTGAGCATTGTGCATTTATTCTGGAAGAATTTCTTAAGAATGGTGATTTCATCGTAATGATGCAGCGCTTCGCCATCCGCCAACATGATCCCGTAGAAAATGGAAAAACAATTCGTCAGTGAGTTTCTAACTTTAGACAAGCATAATGGACATTTAAACAAGAAAAGTTATTGCCGTTTTGGTGTTATATTACGCCTTACCGATGGGTGCATAAAATCCTTTACGCACGCGTGTTGATCTTCTCGTCGTCCTCGCTATTAGCCCAGGGTGTTTTTTCGTCTGTTATAAAACTCACGCCGACACCGGTCGTTTACTTTTTTAACAGGATTTATTAAATAGAAACAGAAAACAGAAAACAGATTGAATTCGGATGTGTGTGTGAGAGAGAGAGAGACCCTCGATACACCCGGTCACCTTTCGCTCGTTGTTCCCCTTTTGAACAGAGCATGCAACCCGTCTTCCCTCGTTGAAATCTCGCTGGCTAAAAGAGTGAGAAAGGTCTCGCAGGAAATCACGTGAACCCTTCAACTTCCGCTGGAGGTAACCGCCGACGTTTAAAACCCTTCCGCTGCAAACGTGGCTCCCATTATTCAATACTAATATCGTTATAAGGACAGAAAATATAGCATCTTCAATACAACAGTCTCACAGACGTTCCGAACGAAAACATACATTTGCCTGACACATGTCCATCCGAAGTGTTCACAGCATTTTACACAGGGATTTCCCACTTGTATCCATACAAGATAAGCATTGTACAGGGGTTAAGGCGAGAAGGGTTATGATGCCCGCACAACTTTGTGTCAGGATATTCTTTAGAACATCATTCGAACAGCTCTTCTGATATGTAATGATGAAGCACACTTTCCATTTGTCTGGTGTGGTTAATAAACAGAACGTTCGATACTGGTTAGTCAATCAACCTCATGATCTACCCGACCGACCACTTCGCAGTGCGAATGTTATTGTCTGGTGTGCAATGGGTGTTTCAGTATGTGGAGTCTTTATTTTCCCTGACAGATAGATGATACATTAACTGTTGCATCGTACCGTTATTATGATTTTTTCAAAAAGTGTGTATATACTAACGTCGTCCAGTAGCCGCCGTTCAAAATCCGGATGATGAATGGTCCCAACAGGATTGAGCCACATCGCATATATCTCGACGTTCACGCTGAATCCTTCGTGACATGTTACAGAGACATCCTATTTCTCTGCGGGGCGATATTAAGTGGTCCCATACCTTCTACGGATGTAGCCCCTTGCGATATGTTCTATGTGTGCATCACAAAACACCTGTGCATTGACACCGACCAGTAATTGTAGAGGATATAAAGGGAACAATTACTCAGGAATTCAATGCAATTCCACGAAACGTGGTTCCAAGGGTTATGGTTGAACTTTCGAAAACGACATGGATATTAATGGCCGTCAACCAAGTGATACAATTTTCAAAACAACATGAAACATAAAAGTAAGTAATATACTTATCATAAATACAAGTTTTTCTAGTATTATCTTATGTTGTTTTTTATTAACCTTTGAAATGGGGAAAACCTTTCTGCCACGCCCTGTGTTTTTTAATATTCTAACTCATTTTAGTTCATCAATTCATCCCAAAGAAGATTCAATCTATGGAGTGGAAACAGTGACGATGTTCAACGCGTGGGGAATCCAAATAAATCCAGTACACACTTAACACAAAAAATATAAAGCAATTTAATGGTGTTACATATTAATAGACATATATGGATGTTATGTTGGAAAAGGGGAAAGGTTTCAGACAAGGGGCACGAAGAGATCAAGAAGATAATGATAGAGCAAAATCGTAAGAGAGAAAAGACGATTATATTTAGACAGTTATTATGTCAGACATGAACGACAGAGAGTGAGGTTTGCGAAGCTTTCAGTGAGTCTTGAAGAATACACCGTTTAAAAATTATCTACCGAAACGATTAAATAATTAAGCTATAAGCTTAACATATAATTAAATCTCTTTATCTTTCTCTCTCTCGCCCTTTCTCTCTGTCTCGTACTCCTCTTTGACCTTTTGACCACAAATAAATCATTGCGGCCGATAGGATTCGCCAGCGATCGGACTTAATTTGTAATTCATTATTGGCGTGCGTCTGAATAAATTCTTCATTTTAACCCGGCATCGCAAAAACAATTGTACACGCACACAGCAACAGTTGTTCTCGATCTGAAGGATCACGTAATATAAACAACCCACGCCTTCCATGGGATGGTCTTAAATTGGTTAAAACAATTGAAAACTAAATAATTATGTGACATAATCCGTTTTAGTTCAAAGCCTGAAAAGTAGAAACATAGAATCTACTTGCCGACATCCTCCGCCTACTTAACAAAAGTGGGGCGAAACATACCTGAACTTTCCAGTAAAAAATCATCTCCATACATGTCTATAGAAAAAGATGCGCTTTCTACAAGACCCCAATTAAACACAGAATAATAATTATAAAGTGGTGCGGTTATTTTTCTTTCGAATTAACTATTGGTAACCATATGTATAGCGAACAGTAGTAAAATATGTTTCAATATACAAAATATCTTGAACTAACGTGTAGTTAGATGTTCCAACGTGATAATGATTCGAAACATGAGAGAGTAGTTACAGTCGAAGAAAGTAAATACGTTAGCTTGTTTGTTTGTGTTTAATGACCTTTCAACCAGCATAAGGTTATGTCGGGTCAACACTATGTTAGATAGTAAATAGGATGACATAAAAGTTACAAAGCCGTGATTGGTTGAAGATGATCACGTGTTACGTCAGAGGAATCGGCGGTTGTTCGCTGAATAAATAAACTATTATTTTAAATATTTACCTCATAGCGGAGTTCAGCGAATAATAATAATAATAATAATAATAATAATAATAATAATAATAATAAGAAGAAGAAGAAGAAGAAGAAGAAGAAGAAGAAGAAGAAGAAGAAGAAGAATATGGCGGAAATGACACTGTCTACAAGCGGAGAATCCAAATGAAACCATGATCACGAAATAACCCGCGCTTTCTCTATAGAAAATTAATGGAAGGCGTTGAAATATCGAGGAATATTGAAGCGTGGTCAATTGTACGAGATTTTCCAACGCGGGTTGAATAAAATCGGAATTAATTTTCGCTTAAACGTAGTCTAAACATCTAAGAGACACCGTAGTCATTAGGGATACAGAATTAAGCGCTGTTTAGCGATTCAGAACTTTGTTTTACTCGTAAGATTTCGCAATACATGTTTGCATTAACAAATAGTTTCTTTATTTATATTGATACATTGCAGATCAGAATTATTAGTTTAAAGCGTGTATCTATTAGATATATTATTATTTCCCAAACGTTCAATATTTCCCACTAAGAATAAACATAGTAATTTTGAAGAGTTTTGATAGAGGATAAAGCTCTCTGAGATGACTAGATTATATATATATATATATATATATATATATATATATATATATATATATATATATATATATATATATATTGTAACGGCTCCACCATGTCTGGTAAAACAAAAAAGCTAACCATCGAAATGTTATGGGGGGGGGGGCGTTTATCTATCGACTTAAGTTCAAGTGGTCGGCTGATGGTCAAGTAATGACTAGGCAAATATCACTTCATTACTTACTTCGTTCTCCAATTTCCCCTTTATTATTAAATATTACTTGGGAGTCATTAGTTTATCTTATGTGTATTTATTGTGTATGTCGTATGTAGTTTAATTGAAAATTATTGAATTCTTCATTATTGTCGTTTGATCTTTCTGTTTACCTTGTCTCGTATCAACAGGTGTTGTCTACCAAATTGCATTTTCCCTGCCTACAATGTTCAACTCCTTATATATATATATATATATATATATATATATATATATATATATATATATATATATATATATATATATATATATATATATATATAAAGAGAGAGAGGGAGGGAGAAAGAGAGAGAGACAGGCAGACAGAGAGAGAGAGAAAGAGAGAGAGAGGGAGAGAGAGATAGTAAGTTATGTAAATATATTTATGGCAATTAAGCTGCACAGAGGCTTCCGCGTTTCATCCCCGTATAGAATCGTAAGGCTAAAATGCATGGAGTTCGTGTTTCTATATACACGTGGTCTTTATTCTAGCTCACTAACTAATCAGCTTCATTGATATTCTCTCCGACGAGTTAATATTTTCATTTGCCAATGGCAGGGCTTCTCTCAAACAAAGGTTCGATTGGGTTTTACTTCCTTTTCTTTTGTTCTGTGTTGTATAGGGGTGACACACTATTTTGTGAATGTGTCGAATTAATAGGTGACCTTATTTTAATACGTGCGTGCTTAGGAGGGTTTATCTATTTTAGGTGTTGGCTTAGTTTAGTTTTTTATTTAATTATCTTATTTTATTTTAATTTATTTTTCTTACGTATTGTTATACTTAAGTTTATTTTATTCAGTGTATACAGTAGTTTGCTATTTCACTTCAACAGATTAATAGGTTTTGGGGATCTTTCAAGTTTAGAATTTCAAATTATCCACACAGACATAATCTACACGGGTCATCTAAATGTCAATATGTACTGGCATGTCGTTCTATTTTACCCTCGATTATATGAGTAAAGTAGAATAGTAACATTTGGTGACGTGACATATTTTTCCTTTCAGTAATAGAAAAAAAGAATTTTAAAATAAGATTAGATTACATTTTTAAGGAAGAAAATTCGAATTTTATTTTCTTGCCCCAAATCCATGCTTTAATGTCTTTTTTACCATCCTGAACAATACATATATATTATATGTACCATTTAAACACACAGATATTTACCCAATTTGAAAAATATATTGCATTAATTATCATAAATCCATCAAATTCTACATACATCTAATTCTACACCTTTCGTGTGTATATGAAATAATAGAACTATTTTTATTTCTGACACTCTTCTACCATATTCACCGGTGTTCTTCACCCTATTTTCGTGGATCATAATTCCACATCTAGAGACGAACATGTTAGACACTCTTTGTAACAGCATTTCTATTCGTATACGTTTTGTTTGAGGTTGATGTGTTTCAGATAGTGTCCAAAAATAAACTGAATATGTTAAATATAATTCAGTAAAAATATTCTCCGCTCGTCTCTTAATTCTCTCATATCATTGGTCTTTATGGACCTCCACGTGACCGTAACAATATTTAATAGAATACAGATATACTCATAGTAAATGAGATACACAGAAGCGCTTGTTTAATTTCCGAATATTAGGATATGTAAGTAAAATATAAGTAACAATTCTTTATTTAGTAAATTCTTTTTCTGGTATTTGAAAAAAAAAAAAACAGGAATTCTCACAAGATATAATCAATATTCTAATAATAACATATACACACACACACACACATATATACATATATATATATATATATATATATATATATATATATATATATATATATATATAGAGAGAGAGAGAGAGAGAGAGAGAGAGAGAGAGAGAGAAGGGGGAGGGCAAATAAACACACATGTATCCAATAACCTGATGATCAATATTGAATTTTGCGTGTGATTTTCAATAGCGAATTGTTTTTGAAACATTATTTTGGGCTTTTATTGATTTACCATCATTCATTTAAATGTATTTACTACTATTCAACAGACTATTGGGTATTTTTGTCCGCTATCTTCAACATATATATATATATATATATATATATATATATATATATATATATATATATATATATATATATATATGTATATATATATATATATATATATATATATATATATATATATATATATAAAGTGGTGTACTAAAAGCGAACTTTTAGGAAAAGTGAAACCTATTGTGAAGAGTATATAGCTCAATATCCAGGATAGAGCAGGTAGAATGAAGAAGAATGGAAAGGAATTAGAGAAGCAAAAGTCAAATCATAATTCAAATCAATTGCTCAGAGCAAGGTATATTCCGCAAAAAAGACAATTTATTCAAGTTAAATTTTCCTTAAGCCAGGCTTTTCAAAGATCAAAATCTTATCATATATATATATATATATATATATATATATATATATATATAAAGAAAATTCTAAAAGTTAGGCTTAAAGAACATTGAACCTGACAAATCAATATTCGATTCTGCCTAGTCAATGAAATATCAAGATTTTAAGCCCGGGTTCTTTAGATGAAAATAAAATAAAATCGATGTCCTTGATTACATATTCTATCCTACCTGATAATCGTTCAGTAATAGAGACTTACAGAGGTGTGTCGTTAATTCACATTGGATAATTTACAGCTTGAATATTTAATTGGATATCGTAAATGGCATGACAAAACTATTTCGCTAATTAATTATTTACATTTTTATTTGTTTTTTGGTGATTTACTTATTTAAAAGCGAGCGAGAGAGAGAGCGGGACATATAGGTATCCATGATGACAGAGAGAGAAACAGAGCGAGAGATAAATTAAGAGAAACATGTTACAGTTTTCGTAGGACGACTTAACTTCACCATTTGATAATGCTACGGATGCCCCTTTTAATAATAATCTATATAATATCTTCACATTAACAGATATGAGTTAGCAATGTTTTTTTCACTCATTTTTTTGTTTAATGCAAATTCAGGTTATTTCATAGTCTTCTTTTATAAATTATTTAAAAAATGAAACCTTACATACGACTAAAACTTTCGAACATTATCATTATTATTGCGTCTGTGTGACTCATTTTGAACGTTCTAGACAACTTAATTCATTTATCTCTTACCCATGTCATATGTTTGTCTCGAATAAAAAGAAGAAACAAATAGGAAGAACAACAGCTGTTTGATTTATATGTAAACATTAATTGCAAAATTGTTGTTAGAATTCGCAACACTTAGAAATAAAGGTTCTCAGTTCGAACCTCGGTCGGTACGTATTGATGTTACCTCTGATTTTGTGCAATGTCAGTTTACATTACAATATTTACCGATTTCTTTCATTTTACTTTTTTACTGTTTTCTACGTAATTTACAGAAATTAGAAGCGCGAGAAACGCCGTGAACTTATTTTGATGTCTATAATGAAATACGGAAAGATTTGAAACACTTGTGATACATTTCAAATTAATAATGATAATTTAATTCATATTTCTTTTAAGAAAGATAACCAAATATAATTTCACACGGCACTGCAAGTCCGAATATTAGCCTCCTATCTCTATTTATATAACGTTAGGTATGTGTATATGCATATATATTTGTACATACAGCATTCACTCCTAAACTAATTAACCGATCATTATAAATGTAGGCACCGGTGTCGTAATATGAGCGAGATTTAGTTAAATCTAGTTTCATGCAAAGGGGATAAAAAAGAGGATGGAGACATTTTGTAAAAATTCAGATACCTCTGATTTTGTGAAATTTTAACAATAGGTATTAGACATTAAGTCATAAATATTCTCCATAGTTAAGTTTCTTTGGGGTATTTTAAAGGGTCTTAGGGGAATAATATGGGAAGAACCTCTCATTTGAAAATTAAAATATTTTTAATTTACATTGAATTTGATTAATAGTTATTAGACAACAATTAAGCAAAATTCACTGAATTTCAATTTTGTCTTAAAACCATTTAATTAAGACCTTAAATTTTGCCCATTTTCTAGAATCAAAATCATGTAATAGATTTTAATCAAAGTTGGAATAAAGTTTAGTATCATTATATATTTATGTTAGTCTTCGTAAGGGAACATAAAAGTGGTGCAAAAAAATTTTCTTCGGAGAATTCATTTTACTAGTCATATGTGACTTTTCAAACTACATTATATATATATATATATATATATATATATATATATATATATATATATATATATATATAATGTAGTTTGAAAAGTCACATATTGAAAACGTTGGTGAAATGGCAATAATTAGGAGAATATATATTTTTTAATATTTTGAAAATCTGGACAACGCAAATTATTTATGTTTTTTTTTAATAAATTATTTATTTCCTTTAAAAACTTGAGTACTTTCGGTGATAAACACCCTTGTTAGAAGTATAAGCATATTTTTTCTCTTCTTTTTTCGTATAATCCTAACTGACTGAGACATATTTATCGCAGTCAAGTTGAAATTCGTCTTGATGTTATCGACGAGTAATATTGATATGCTGCTGTGTGTAGCACGCAGTTACGTGAATAAGATAGTTTGAAAAGTCACACATTTAAAACGTTGCTGAAATGGCAATAATAAGGAGAATATTTTTTTTTAAATATTTTGAAAACCTGGACAACGAAAATTATTTATGTTTTTTTTAAATAAATTATATATAATAATATTTGATAAATAAATATTAATAATTTATTACCTACAGACATCGATGTTTCATGCTTACGCAATCTTCAGTGCAGGAAGCTAATTCCCGACGGTCGGTGGGCGCAAACGCCGATCACAAATCGCCACTGATTCGCAGTCAAGAGACATACCCGTTAGCCACCAGAACTTAGCTTGGAAATTAGGAGGAATTTAACTTTGTAAATGCCAAATCGGCGGGTATTTACAGCAAGCCGCGAAGAGTGATCAACAACAACAACATCAACAACAAACTGTGTTGGATCTCGCAATATCTTTCAATATAGATAGATATATACATAGATGTATCGTTCGGTGTTTGGAACGAGTGGGTGAACTTATGGATTTTACTTTATCATGCTGCAATGGATTCGCTGTCACTGTCGACTTCAAAAGAAAACAATGAAACCGAGGGCTTACAATTTATGTTCTTTTATAATTTTAGCCGCCAAAAATCAATACTGAACCATAAAAATGTCATTCGAATATTGTTCTTTCTCATACGGCTGCCGAATCCCCCATGGTTCACGTACATCTGACAGCGTTTCGGAAATTAATGTACAAATCAGTTTTTTTTTGGGGGGGGGGGCAGTTACTCAAGTCAGAATGCACCGATTATTATGAAACTGTAACCCAAAACTAATAGGTACCATTTCACACTAGGACTATCACTTTTCTTTATTTTAAACTTCTGTAGCCCGAGGTTTGATGACGAAAAAAATGAATTACTGGTTAGAGAACATCATAGAATAACAATATACTAGCGCGATGGTATCTTAAATTTGTAAATATTCTTTATATTCTTCTGTTTAAAATGAAAGTTTTAATGAAATCTGGAGGTAAGCGTATGTTTTTCTGTTACTGATTATAAGTTAACAATGTTTTTGTTTTGTTTTTGTTTTGTTTACTAATTCCCTAGCTGATTATTTCATCGTCTTTATTAATAATTAATTGAGACATTGGTTTTAAAATTCAGCGAGCAGCTCTTAGGGACATTAGTTGTGAGTTCGATCCTCAGCCGGTACGTAGAAATGCGACTTTAATCTGTAAAATGAGTTACAGTAAAACTCCTACGCTATGAACTTCTGATCTGTTTATAGCGTTTATAGCATTTTCACGCTCATCTAATTGTTTAGATGAGCGTGAAAATGTTTTCTTCATTAAAAGATATAGAAAATAAGTATAGGTTTTGCCAACTAGAGTAATATTTTATGAGCATAATTAAAGAAACTATTTGTAAACTAAATGTGTTCATTCGGAAAATGACTACTGATCAACGCTGACATTAAATGCCTAAATATTAAAAAGAATTAACAGATACTTCATGTATATCACTGCACCAAAATTATTGAATATCGTGATTATTTTCAAAATTATTCCCGTTCAATGATTTCATTAAGTCTTTTATGTTTTCTCGAAATTAGGATAGTTTGTTCAGTTCAACGTAGAACAACGAATAGAAACTTTAAAATACAAAATGTATTTACATAATTTTTCGGCGACTTTGAACAGGATATACGTTCGTCAGTATATCGACGAAAATATCTTTAAATATATAAATTTATACAAATATACCAATTAACTATATAATTTGCTTTTTTTTAATTGCTAAGCTTAATTCATAGCATGAAATTCAATGCCTAGAAATATTACTGCATTAATTATTTTTATTTTATTTTATTTTTTTATACAGGGTTTTGTCGATGTCAATCGTTAATTACTTGATTAATAATGTTAATTACTTGATTAATAATGTTAATTACTTGATTAATAATGTTAATTACTTGATTAATAATGTTTTACAGCATTTTTTTCCTTTTCGTACTACTTGTGATCAGTCGTGTCAGTATTCTCTGCTGAGGGTACCTCATCTGCCCGGCAATAAACCAACCCCATTTCTCAATGAAAGAGGTACTACCTGGGAAAATGGCCTCCTGAGACCCAACACAACAGATACTACACTTTGATATCATATTAATATTATTACAATTAGAATTTATTTTTCTTATTTCCCTTCTCAAACAGTGCTCCTCTCCGATAAATCCTGTTTATTTTTTCAATTGAAGTTTATAAGCAAAAATCAAGTATTAGAATTTATTCCCTATAAAATGTCTAATCAAAAAGATTTAAAGGATTAAAACTCACTTTAAAATTTCCCATGGTCACAACGAAATATAATCGTTGGCATCATTTGATTAAACAAAAAACGAAAGTATTCATGCGATTTAAATGTCAACACTTTTTAAGATGTCCGCTCGATTTTATTCTAAACTCGATTTTTTAATAACATCATCATCATTAGGGGTTTCGATCATTCCTGGAGGAGGAGCTCTGCCTTGGTTTCCTTCCACCTGGTTTTGTCCCTGGCTAGGTGTGGCCACGTAGAACCCAGTTGGCTGTCAAGGTCGTTTCTCCACCGAGTTTTATGGTTTTTCATCGTGCTATTTTCCATTACTTTGGGGTCCACTCTATCACTCTAGATCTACACTTGTTGTCTGTAAATCTCGAAGGTGATTTGTCCATCTATCTTTTGCCGTTCGTATGGTGGTGACGGTGTCGTTTACTCGTTTGCTGTTTGATCCAAGTGCTTCTTTTTCTTTCGCGCAGACTGATACCGAGCACAATACGTTCCATTTTGAATTGTGCTAGTCTTAGCTTTTCTATTGCTGCATTATTAAATGCCTATGTTCAGCTACCATATAGCATAACAGGCATGATGTATTCGTTGAATACTTATCGTTTAATGAACATAGTAGGCTTTCTACTCTTGATGATGTTGTCTACTTTGAAAAAGGCTGTCCATCCAACATTAATAACATATTTGATTTTATTATCTTTCTAGGCATGTAAATATTTTCCTAGTAAAAATTGATTAAAAGAAGGGACAAAGGGGTGATGGAAGGCAATGAGCGAAACAAAAATTGAACTTAAAAGACTCCTGTTCAACGCCGATGAGCGAAAGTTAGTTTATTAGAAATAAAGATAATTATTTGATCCTTATTAAAATCAAGGTAAGGGTTTCCCGTCGAATCAAAAGCCGATTTCTGTACAGTTATTTCAATTCAGCCCAGAATAATGTACAGCCTTCTGGAGCTTTTAAATGTCCAGTTTGTGGATAACAATGAAAGAGACACAACGCAATTTCTTTATCAAAAAAGTTTATATAAAAATTTATGATGTGGCACAAGGCCAAAAAAGGGGTATGGGGGTAAAGTGGGGGTCGGGGTCGTCCACTTTTTCTATGCCCTAGAAACTAGCTTCAATCACCACAATACCACATTCACTCTATGGACTTAAGCTACTTAAAATATCCCCAGGTATGAATGAACTTTTATTTACAAAAAGATATATACAATGTGAATGATGGGAGTGGGAGAACAAAATAAGCCTTAAATAATCCCCCAAAAATAAAAATAAAAGTGATAATAAAATAATGAACAAAATAAAATGCTAATTATCGTGAGTTAGTAGGCCCCCCCCCCATTCTATCTAAGGTGTGAACTGCTTGCTGTCTTCC
The DNA here is from genome assembly GCA_963556195.1 of Sepiola atlantica. Lineage (NCBI taxonomy): Eukaryota > Metazoa > Mollusca > Cephalopoda > Sepiida > Sepiolidae > Sepiola > Sepiola atlantica. The sequence continues at coordinate 72,063,990 of OY744517.1, forward strand.
GGTAAAACCGAAAGCAAGAGAGTCAGATCCTAGGTGGGAGTGGGCGCTTCTACGGGACAAAAGAAATGGAGGGATGGGTTCTTTAGGGATGTGCGGTGTCCTCCAGGATAAATACCATTTGGGCGGGTCAGGGATATAAAGTAAAAGAGACACAACGCAACTTTATATATAAAAAAATAAAAGCATTTCTTTATGTGTTGTATTTGTACCCATAAACTGAATATCAGGTGTAGCAGCAGGCACTGGGAAGATCTACCTGAGAGAACTGTGGGGAATGGGACATACACCAACCATTATGACCATGAAATCCCCACAGCCACATATCTGGAAAACGCAGCTGTCAAACCTGACATTGTCGTATGGAACAAGTGATAGAGAGAGGCAACTTTGGTTGAGGTCAGTGTCCCTAATGATGGGGGCATAAATAGAGCTGAAAGGGAGAAAATAACAAAATATCAGGGTCTAATGTATGATATGAAAAGAAACTGGAACTTCAAAGAGATCTCCATTATTCCAGTTATCATAGGAGCCACTGGACTCATGAAGAAGAACTTGAAAAAGTATTTGGCAAGTATACCTGGTGAACCTAGTGCAAAAGAAATCCAAACAACTGCACTCAAGGGAACAGCCAGAATCCTGAAAAGAGCTCTCGGTTGGAGTCTGTAAATATCGGGTAATCGTATGGCATTTGGAAGAATGCCCCGTCCCCAGCAAATGAATGAAAAGAAAAATTTTTAAAATGGGAGTAAAGTTTCTTTGTATATCATTAACGGTTTCGGTTTCAAACGTCTTCAAGTTGAGGTCAGTAAAGAGAGCGAAGACGTGGTTTACGTCACAAATTGGTATAGTCTGATTTGTTAAACATGTTAAAGTTATGCACTTACATTCGACGTTTTTTTATGCTGCGCCTTCATATCTTATTTTATAGGTCGAGCTTAGCGTAGTCCGAGATTTGCTTTCCTTATGTGATACTAATCCGAAAATAAGCTTCTCATTTATCGACTAATCTAGATCACATGTTAAAACTATTTGATATGCAAAGCATCTTAGTCTGGCACAAGGTCATTTAATAGTTTACAGGGCGAAATGTTTCAAATTCCGTTATACAACTGTTTAATGTTGATGTGAATATGTTTTCTTATAGATATTAACTAGGACATGTTTGGTGAAATATATTTGACAATTACGTTGGAAAACAGGGAGTGTTTAAAGCTGGAGCAGAAAGGGATCGCTAGAATTATGATACACACAATTTCGTGAGAAACGGAAGTCGATAATATTCATGCAGATGTACTGTAATACATGAACAGCAGAGAAAGTTGTAGGCGGAGATCTCTTCCGTGTATAAGAATCAACAGAACTAATAACACGCGTTTATAAGCGGTCTAAGGAAACGATAATATAATTAAACGATGACCTTAACATTGAATTAAGCCTCTCTCTATTACTTTTGGTGAGCGAATGTATGGTCTTACTATGATAAAATTAATGAACAAAAATGATTATATCACACAACGACTCCATATGGACGCTCTTCCGCATTGCTATATTGATAAGGAAATGATAACAAAAGCCCCTAAGGGGGGGGTATTTTTATATTTCGTGTCGTTTCTAGTTTTTACTTTATAATCATGCAGATTCTATCTATAAATAAGACAATATAACGGCAGCAAAGACACTGTCCACACATGGGAATCCAATTAATGCCACTCGTTGCATCGCAAAAGTAATATCTAACAGTAATTCCTCGATATGAGTTCCAACTCCATTCAAGCAAATTTTCAATTTTTTTTTTTAGTTTTATTTTATTTTATTTTCATTTTCATCTATTTTTTACATTTTAGACAGGGCTTAATTAACATGTTATCGTAAATCCGATCACAAGATAAAGTATTCCTCGCTGATATTTGAACTTATACATTCATAAATAGGAATTTTTTTTATTTCGTAACAAATATCTATCATGATATTCAAAGAAAAAAATGAAAACTATTTACAAGTGTAGCAGAATACACAATATATAATGAATGACAAAAGCAATCCGTACACAATATTCTAATTTTTATTTACATCAAGTAAACAACTTTGAGATAATTCAAACAAATTCAAGGGTGGAGAAACATTGTAAAAGAGAATTATTGTAGTACCACTTGCGGGCGTTGCGTGAATGCGTCTATCAATCATAAGTATCTCTCTCCTTTTTGTTTTAGCAATTAGTTGCCTCCCTTGTGACGAGACAGTAACAGTTCAATAGGTCTGGGAACGTTGCCATAGCAACTAGGTGGGCTGGGCACATATATTAGTAAAAATTTAAATACTTTTTGCAGGACAGATTTTTCAAACTGCCGAATTTGTTTAGATATTAATATGATCGGCTCCCAACATCGTATATTTTTCCGGCCTCTGATTTGCTGATAGATATTTTTTATATTTCATTCGTTATTTAACTATTCCGTTTTTATTCTATTGTTTGTTGAACAAAAGTCCTTTGGATATTTTTCTTTTTGGTCTTAGAAAACTAAATGATAATAATGTAGTATAACTTCTGTCAAATGTATATATATATATATATATATATATATATATATATATATATATATATATATATATATACATATTTAAATATTTTCTTTGTCGTACAAAACTTTAAAATGGCATTGAAGAGACAATATTTATTACTCATAATGAATTAAGAAATTAAAAAGATGAAAGGGCAGCTGACCGGTTTCGTACTTCGCTCAACAGAGCCAAATATCGAGGTAATGTATAAAAAATATAAAAACGATGCTATGAGAATTATAGCGAGGGAAAGGGGTAAAAAAAAAAAATTTAAATAAAAGAAAAATGTTCAATCAAATAGAAACAACATTAAGCCCGAGGAGATCTTCTCTTTGCTTGCAAAGAGAAGGTCTCAAGGACTTAATATAAATTGTTTCTAGGATCTTGATATGATAAGGAGAGTGCGACTTACTAAGAATGGAGAATAAGTCGACACTGAATTTAGAGGCACAGGTGCGGTTATTTAAGAGATGTTGACCTATCGACGAACCATAAGTATTATTCAAAACGTCAGTTGGTAAATAATATGCATTGCGAATTTTTGTGGGCACGTGTTGTTTGACTCGGATGTCCAATCTTTGTGACATCATCCCAACGTAGTGCATACTGCAACTACATTTAAATAAATAAATAAATAATGGAATTATTATGATGTGGGGGAAGGACATCTTTTCGAATAGAAGTCAAGATTGGTCGAGAGGAAAAAACAACTCGTGTATTCCCAGCAAAATAACATTGTTGTACAGATAAAGAGATTTGTTTGGCGAATCTATCGCTAATGTTACCAAGCCAAGGTAGGCGAAGGTAAATAGGGCATCTGTCTACAGAAGCTGGTTTGCTTTTGTAAAAATGTAATATTTTTGTTTTAATCGTAGATTGTACAATGTCTAAAGGATAGCCATTGTTACAGAGGGTCTTAGTGATAAATTTAATTTCTTCATCCAGCTTGGTCTTCGAACAAATCTTTAAGGCCCTATGGGTAAGGGTCTTAATAAGATTAAATTTTTGCTTCGTGGGACAAAATGAGTCCCAACGAGTATAAAGACCAGTAAAGGTAGGTTTCCGATATACTGATGTCAGGAAACCAGAGGAAGCTTTATTAGCTAATACATCAAGGAATGGCAGTGGAGAATTAGCTTCCTTATCAATAGTGAATTTAAGAGCTAGATAAATATTGTTAAGGGACGTAAAAAAACGTCCGCTTCCGTTTCATTGTTGAACAGACAAAAGGTGTCGTCAATATAACGAAAGTAGATATCTGGTCTATTTGGACCAGATAGGAGACCTTCTTCATGGAAACTAACAAAAATATTGGCCAATGCTGGTCCTAAGGTAGAGCCCATAGATCCACCATCAATCTGTCTGTACATAATGTCGTCAAAACTGAATTCAACCGACATCGTAGCAAATTTCATCAACTCCAGGAAAACATTTTCAGGGATAGAAGGAATGGGCAGTTGACCGCGATATAAGGTATCAACACATATATTAATCGTTTCAAGAAGGGGAACACAGGTAAACAGGCTAGATATGTCAGAAGAACATATAAATTTATCAGTATCTGAATAATTTTGCATATATATATATATATATATATATATATATATACAATGGAGTTACGTACCATATACCTTTATAATTATATAATGATCATTAATGTTTATTCATATAGATCTTTTATATTGAGATATTATGGTAGTAAAGGTAACAGCTGAGTTCACATGTTGAAAAGTTAAAATTATTTTTAATAACATTTGAAAAACACATCGTAAGATTACAGTTAAGTCGAAAATAAACAGTTTTGCTTTTAGTAATTTCTGCCGCCAGTTAAACAAACGTAATTGGTACGGTTTGCGATATAAAGCTAAGTTTTAGAATGAATAGAAGAAGAGCGTTCGGTATGAGATGGGTTTATAATACGATAGTGTATATTTGTTTTTCACATCTAATCATGCTATTAGCTGCATTCGCAAGGATTTAATTTTCTCAATTTAAAAAGTTATTTAATTTACTTTATTCAATCAATTTAGCAACTCTGATTATCAAACTGAAGTAAGGAAATAACCTCCTTTTTTATTTGTTTAATCCAACATTTCTGCTTCCTTTTAAATCGAAAATTTCTCACACGCGCACGCACTCAAGTATATATATATATATATATATATATATATATATATATATATATATATATATATATATATATATATATATATATATATATATATATATATTCATTAATTATCTACGTACATAAAGGTAATCCATGGGCACGTGTTTCTGGCTCACAGCCGTCACCAGCATGGCTAACTTAGACAAAGATCGAACTTCGATATTGATGTCTATAGACCAGCGGCTTTCCATGTAACCAAGACGGCCTGTCTAAAAATATGTACGATTTTTATCACCTAAATATTTAATGTATTTGTATGTAATTATATTTATTAGTGATTGTAGCGTTCGTTGTTGTTTTTTGCTTACTACTATTTAGATCGTTTCACTTCCTAAGTGATTAAGATGCAGAAAACTGCATTATTAGTCGCCCTTAACTTTATAGGACGTATTGTTCGTTAACATATATATTTTTATTCATTTTATACGTACATAAAAGTAATCTAATAGATAGATAGATAGATAGATAGATAGATAGATAGATAGATAGATAGATAGATAGATAGATAGATAGATAGATAGATAGATAGATAGATCGTGTGTGTTAGAGAGAGAAAACAATTTGAATTAAATCCGACTACTGTTGAGAAAATAAGTGGGAAAGTTGGGTAAGCTCGCATGATTCAAAAGAAAATCAAATCAAAATTATGTGCACGGCTGCTATTTCGTTATTTATTAATTAAACCCTTTTTCAATGTAAAATCAAAATTTGATAGCGTGGTACAAATACCTTTCAGCGTTATATATTAGACATTATGGTGGGGTATGACGGAGTGATGAGGCGTATATAAAACATATATCTAAAGAAGTAAAGAAATAATATACGACTTCAAATTCTTAGCCGTTAAGCAATCATACTTTAGAATTTTGCAAGAGCTTAAAACGTAATCCCGTTCGTATGCAACATCTCAATATTATAAAAGCTAATTTTAAAGTCGTATATCATTAGCCGTTAAAAAACCTTACCAGTAAAGACATAGTTATAAAGACACCAAGAGTAACACCGTCTGAGGATTATTTGATTAATCAAATCGAAAGTACTCACGAAAACGGAAAGAAAAATGGAACAAGAACCCCACGGAACTTACATACACCAATTTGCCCGAAATACTAAATGGACTATTCAGAAAATTGAAAAAAAATCAAAAAGTCTCATCAAGAAAAAATAATGTTTGCCTATATATAATTGGTTATTGGGGAAGTCGTCATTTAATCAGTACCACTGGAGCGCCATGAATTTTATAACTGTTCTGTTTTTAAATATCCGAAACAGTTACATGGTTAACAGCTGATCATCCCCGTTTAATATTTCACAATTCAAGTTAAGGTCCCCTGTTTTTTTGTTTCACTGTTAGACACTTGAATCCCCTGTTTTATTTGTAAATTTTCCAGCGGTAAGTCTGATTATACCAGTGCTAAGTCTGCGATCTTTTGGATTTAGTTAGTATCTCTAGGAATTAAAACTGCATTTTCTTTCTTTGTTTAAAATGACTCAACGCTTCTATATACTCAGTGTTTAGATCTGTATGGCTAGGTTTCCTTTCTTCTTATCGGTTTACCGATCTGGTACCAAATATACTTAATTTTGTTTAGTTATACATCTTTTATTCCTATATACTTTTATATGCTAACTACCATATCACAGAATGGTTCCTGAGTGTAGTGTTTAAAAATTATTATTATTATTATTATTATTATTATTATTATTATTATTATTATTATTATTATTATTATTATTATTATTATTATTATTATTTATACTCACTAGGAGTTCTCACACAGATCATTGTCAGTGATTGCTCACCGATAACAACCAGTGGTATTTCCTGGAGTCTGAGTGACGACAAGTCTCCCCAGATTTCCAGTATTCTTTCCATCTTTTCGATAACTATGCGGTATCGCAACAGCCTCTTACCATTGATTTCTCTCTGGTAAGGACAATTGGTCTTCTCTGGGATTTGGGTGGCAATAAGCCTCCCCAAGGTTTATTATTATTATTATTATTATTATTATTATTATTATTATTATTATTATTATTATTATTTACTCATTAGGAGTTCTCACACAGGTCATCAGTGATTGCTCACCGACAACCGGTGGTATTCCCTGGAGTCTGAGTGACAACAAGTCTCCCCAGATTTCCAGTATTCTCCACCTCTTTTTGATAGCGACCGCAAATAAACTTGCAGTATCACAACAGCTGTTTACCATTGATTTCTCGCTGGTAATGACCATTGGTCTTCTCTGGGATTTGGGTGGCAATAAGCCTCCCCAAGGTCCCCAGCAGTCTCTGCACTTCCAGTGGAGGTCTGGTTTGTGCTGTCCCTCCTCGGTCTTCTTATCCTCCTTGACCCTATGCAAATATTTTGTGTGGTGTCAGCCTAGGCTGGTACAATTTTTTTTGGGGGGAGGGGGGGCTGATTATTTTTTATTTATTTATTGGGGGTGGGGTGAGCTTATGGTGTTTCTTGCTATTTCTGCTCATTGATCCATTTTTGTGTTGTGTCAGTTGAGGCCGTTGTAATTTATTGGAGGGGGCAGCTTATTAAGTGATGTTTCTTGCATTTTCTGTTTGTTTGTGGTGTGTTCTTTCATTAGTTTTTGTGTTCTTCCTGTGTTAGATTTTGTATGATCCTTCGTAGCTTATACGGGTTAGTTTCCGCATTCAATAATTGTTTTTAAGATTGTAGCTGTTTTGATCATTGCTGTCCTTTGTATAGTTCCAATGATTCCTTTGATCCCAATTTCTCTCAGTCTTTTTTTCAGGTTTTTGGGGATTGTTCCTAGTGCTCCTACGATTATTGGTATTATACTGACTTTCTTCATGCTCCATATTCCTTTCAGTTCTCTGGCTAGTTCTGTGTATTTGCTTCGTTTTTCCGTTTCTTTGCTTTTCACTCTGTGGTCTGCTGGAACGGCGAAGTCTACGATTTTGCATGATTTTTCCTTCTTGTTGATTATTATAACATCCGGTCTCCTTGCTTGTATGAGTTGGTCTGTTTGTATATCTATATCCCAGATGATTTTGTGTTTTTCGTTTTCCAGTACTGTTTCTGGCTTATGTTTGTACCATTTGTCTGCGTATTCGAAATTCAATTGTTTGCACAGTTCCCGATGTACTGCTTTCCCCACACAGTCATGTATGTTCTTATACTCGTTTTGAGCTAGTTTTCTACATTCACTTATTATATGATTTATTGTTTCGTCTCTTTGTCCACAGAGTCTGCATTTACTGTTTTCTTGAGTTTTATCTATTTTAGCTTTAATGTAGTTTGTCCTAATTGCATTGTTCTGTGCAGCCATCAGTAAGGATTCCGTTGCCCTTTTCTTAGCCATGTCCAGCTATTTTCGTTGGTTTCTTCACTTGTCAGTCTTCTGAAGTGTCCGTGTAGTTTTTTTTCTTCCCACTTTTCTTTTCTTGCCGTTTTTTTCTGGTTTCGGTGCTTCCCGAGTTGTTCGTTGGAATGGCGTCTCTTGCTGCAGTGATAAGGATTTCCCTGTGTTGAGTTATGTATTTTTCCAGATCTTTTTTTTAGTCTTCCACACAATCTTCTATATTTACCAGTCCTCTTCCCCCTTCGTTTCTTTTCACGTAGAGTCTGTCCGTATCATCTTTTGGGGGTAGTGCATTGTGCATGGTCATTAATTTTCTGGTCCTCTGGTCCAGGTGCCTTAGTTCTTCTTTGGTCCAGCCTATGAATGGTCCAGAGTATCTTATTAGTGCTACTGCCCAGCTTTTTATTCCTTTTACTAGATTCCTGCTATATAATTTCGTTTCTAGGAGTTTTCTTGTTCTTCGTAAATATTCTTTTCCAATCTTCTCTTTCATTTCCGTAGATTTGATGGCGTCTGCCTTATTATTATTATTATTATTATTATTATTATTATTATTATTATTATTATTATTATTATTATTATCATTATAATTAGTAGTATTTGATATGCAAATTCCCATATCACACTGTAGTCTTAAGGGTAATGTTTTATTATTATTATTATAATTATTATTATTATTATTATTTATTTATTTACTTATATATATATATATATATATATATATATATATATATATATATATATATATATATATTAGTAAAATCAAAACTGAATTGTTTCTGTTACGTGGTCACTTTTTTATAACGTTATCAAAAGTCTTTTTAAACGTTTCCCGAAACTCGAAACTTTAGAAACGTTTTCAAAAGTTTTTCTTTAAAGCATTTAGAAGCCTTTAAACTGCCATTTTTAACTTCTTTAATAGTTCTTTATGAAGCTATACGTGTGCAATGCGTTCACCACATGTGTGGGCGGGCATGAGTGTGGGCAGTTCTTTTACATGTGGCTGTCCCTTTCTTTTCTTTCTTCTTTTATTTTAATATCGAATGTTCGTTTAAAATCTATACGTGGGCCGTTGTTTATCATGTATGTGTGCCGTGGTTTTTTTTAAACTCAACTTCTTTCAAAACAATAGTTCATTATTAATCAATGTCGTAATTTACCTGATACTTTTCTTCGTTTCCTTCTTCCCCATGCCGCATTGGCCGTCGTCGTCGTCTTCGTCGTCGTCGTGTAGATTTCTTGACCGTCTAGTGAAGTGCATCTGCTCTCTGGGAATATAACTCTTTTACATGACAAAGAAAATTCAGAAAGCATATCTTGAGATGGTTCTGAAAAGACGTTTATTGATCCTGTCTTTCTTGATAACGCCTGGGAGAGAGTCGCCGTTTTCCAGTTGGTTAGTTTCTCAATTTCTGACTTAACTATTCCTCTGACCAGGCAGGAGGGGAGATGAGGTGGCTGATTCCCGTATCATTCGAGACCTAAACATAAAGTTTCACACCATATTCCCTAAGGTCCGTACCGTTTGAGATCTATTTACGAACTGATCACGATTTTCGTCTTGACAACAACAAGTGACGTCACAGTCCCCTTGTTCCGTCAACTAATCGTATCACAGTATTCACACTCGCTTTGTGTCTGACCATTTTTGACCTGAAATGTTTCATCCCGGCGAAATCATGTCTATGTATTATGACTTTGAAAATGAATCATTTGTTGGAACAGATTTATTTATCCAAAATATATGTCGGTTTAACTCTGCACTCAATCTAATAATTTCCCCCAGGTCACAATCCATATAAGCTAACTTTCAGGCCACTCTTAATGTAACATAACTTCCTCCCTTATCAGAAAAAAACAACCCTGGGATTTTCTTTCTCTAAAATACCATCCCTGGGACTGGTGAAAATAGGAACTAAACACAACTGAGCTTCAATCCTCTTAATCCAGCCAGAATGTCCTTCGGCATAACATTACACTGATCCTGGAATGTAAGAAAAGTCATCTTACGATCGATATACGTTATTGGGCTCCCTTGATCCTCGTCTCACTGCGCACTTTTGGGAGCGGCCTATGCTCCCCGAGAGTAAACTACATCATAATATATACCCAGTGTTCCCACGCCTCACGGCTACCTGGCCACATTGTTCCGGACTGTCCGCATGTTATCCCTGGGCATCTATCTCACACTCAGACTATTAATTAAATCACTGGTATATGACCGATTTCCAATTTATTTAACTCACGCGTATTACCACGATATAGGGGGACAAAAAACAGAAACCCCTCTTTTTAACACGTCATATTACATGGTCACGCCACGAATTTTACATAAGGTACCGTTTCTATACCATTTGCTACATCTGAACCATACGTTTTGGACATTTCAACACTCCCGGCACAAATGTCTGAGAATCATCACCCGTCTTTCTAACTCCGAGCCCCTTTTATCGTAGCGGACCCTATCCCATATTTGTAACTACACAGTACGGTTAAAAGGTGAAGGCTTACTTCCAAGACCACACCCGGAAAACATCGGGTTACCAAACCAGGTCCACCCTTCTCTCATTTAATCCAAGGTTACTTAAACACGGTAAGTACTTTTAAATCGACCTCCTCCATCGTTTAATCTGACCCCGACGCGCGCACCTGAGTGCCCTTACACCTTAATTAACTCTAAACCACTTTTATGATGAACAAACATCAATTCTATTCGCAACCTTCCCGTGATTCTATCTATGCGGTCAAGGGCGGAGACTCATATCTGCGCACAGGGCGGCCAACATCCGAAATCCAAAAGATGGAACCACATTTCACAACTTAAATTCTAGCATCATTCACACCGGATTGATTAATGTAATTGCGGACTAACCTGGTTCACAAAAATCTATCATCGACCATCGCCTTTCGTGGTCACCACAGAATGAGCATACCTCTGTCATTCCTCCCTGTTCGCAGTTTAACGCATGCGGGTCGAACGTTTCGTTCTCCAATGCCAAGCCAACACCCGTGGCTGCCCTTCAAAGGGGTCATGCGGTGATTGGTACTGAGGGAAATAGATACAGCAATAATATAGATGTTATGCTATATAGTATGGATGATATGCTGTATATTATCTTAGCACTATCTTATGTGGAAGGGGGATGTTCGTAAAATTTTTTTAAAGTATATTTTACTTACTAGCCTTACTATGTCAGCTAAGCGCGAGTCGGCCGCTGGCTTTGATTCGATTGATGACGAGTCTAGTAGTTATGGTTTCTTTGAGTCCGCGATTTTGGATTAGAGACGCACGTGCTGGTCGATCTGAAAATAAACGCCTTCATAAAAACAACGACGCCCTTTCTCCGTTTAACATCGTGTATTATAGTTCGCCAGAAAAAGAAAACAGTTAAGCGCGTTATTTTTACGTACTCTATAGAGGAGGGGGGCCTCAACGATTAAGACGTTGGCCGTCAGAAAACGCGTCCGTCTTCGCTGAAATCTAAGAGCAAATGGGGAGAGCAGCACAGAAAGTGGAAGTCACCTCACCCTTTTTCTGCTCTAACGTCACGCCCGACCGTGTCGGTGGGGGGGTAGACAACTCGCCCCTTTTCTCGATTACCATATCCAACAAACGGAACTTCAATTCCTTTACAAATGGTGGTCTCTAGACTATGGACAGAAACGCGGGATCTTCGCACACCCAGTATCACAGAACCGTCCATACGGTCCAACAAAGGTTACTTTCGGACAGCAACTGAATTTAATTATCAAATCCTTGTTACCTTATGCGGTCAAACTAAACAAATCAACTGTCTACTTTGAATATGTGAAATAAATTACGTCTGATTTTGGCGAAGGTTTTGTTTTTTAATTCTTAAACCTTTCTATTTTAATAGTAATACTGCTGAAAGCGAGGATTTATCTCCAGTTAAACGTGGTTCTCGGTGAAAAAGTAAAGCCGAGAATTAAAACTTATCGTGGAATCTTGAGCAGCAAATATTCAAATGACACAGGAATTCCCAGAAGCCAAATATGTATTTATGCATGACAACATCGCTGTCACTGGCTTCTCGTGTCTCTTTGTTTAGCGAAAAGAAAGAAATACGAAATATCAGAAAGCGAGTTAATGGAGTCGCTTCCAGTAAGCCAGTATTTAAAAGCTGATGGAGAACCCCAGGGCAATAATAAAAGCGAAAAACAATGTCTATGCTGGCGATAAGCAGAAGAAAAATGGTAAATCTGACATTTGGGATGGCATTTACGCAACGTGGAAAAAAGGTAAGCTTCGAATGAATCCTAAATCTGACACATTCAACGGATTAACGTTTCGTCTCACTCTCTGATCGAAAATGGTACATTGATAAGTAAGTAGGCAGTGATTCTCAATACTTTTAGTTAATAAAAAATGTACTCTTATATTTTTTCGATCCTCTTATATATATATATATATATATATATATATATATATATATATATATATATATATATATATATATATATATATATATAATTATTAATGACAATATATGTATTACCATATACCATCAGATCCTTTTATTTTGTAGTCTCCCTTGAAGATACAGCTCAATGCTTGTCAATTATTGATAACAGAGCAAAATATAAGTCAGTTTATAAAATGAAACTACTGTATAGTGTAGGTGTTTTCCAGACACTTTAATCCAAGAACTTTTTACTCTTTGTGAATTTTTCTGCTGATTTTGTAGTGTTGCAGAGACGATATTGACATAAAAATGTTGTTTGGCACAAGGCAAATGAAACGGACTGTAAAAATATATCTTACAGAAATTTTTTATTTTTTGAAATGTGAAAAAATAAAAATTAAAAAAATAAAATAAAATAAAACCATGGTTATTGGAATATAATATAAACTGACTTATATATATATATATATATATATATATATATATATATATATATATATATATATATATATATATGTGTGTGTGTGTGTGTGTGTGTGTATGTGTGTGTGTGTGTGTGTGTGTGTGTGGATGTGTGTAATTCATTTGAACTCTATATGTTACATATTTCAGAAACGTATTGCAGTTTTATCCAGATGGGTTGACTTTTTACATTTGTTAAAAAAGATCTCTATGTTCTGAGTGAGGTGAAACCACGATGAGAAATGGCGTTATATCGAAAATAAAAACGGTGTATTCCCAGAAAGTCTCTCTGGAAAAACAATATATTGGTTGGGAATTAATTGAGTTTTATTTTATTTATTAGTTAAAGTTTGTATTTTATTTTACTCAGTGTTTTATTTATTTATTCTCTTGAAGTTTAGTATTTTTATTTTTACTTAAAGTGTTGTTTATAGATCGTAGCAGATAACGCTGTCTTCGAAAGTAAAAATACAAAAGGGGGCGGTTGAATACGTCGTTTAAAAGTTGTAATATTTAAGGCTCTTTTTGATAGTGATACCGGGTTTTAATTTATGTATCGGATTTATCATTTATTTTATTTATAGTTTTATGTTTTAAAGGTTTTATTTTTTTGTGTGTTTTATTTACATATTTATAATTGTTTTTTCGCATTTTAAAGGATCAGCTTGAACGAAAATAAAGATAGCTGGCGTCTGAATATACTGTTAACAAACGGTGCGTTGTTGACGTTTTAAAATAAGTACTGGGTTAGGATTGAAATAATATATGGGTTTTAATCGTAGTTGACTTACATTAAAATTGATTTAATTATTCATGATAGGTATTGTTGTCTGTTTTACTGCTTCAAAAGTATGTTTATATTTAGCGGTAACTGAGTTGTATAATTTATTGATTAGGCTCTGGGTGGAGTTCGTTAAATTCTTTTAATTTATTTATTTATTATTTTTTATTTTTTGTTTGTTTATTATTTATAAATTAGTATTTTCCCGAAATTCTTTTTATAAAATATTTATATAATATTTCATATACATATATATATATGAGAAAGGAACGGTGATAGTAATCCGACGTAATGGGGAATTCATTTCATTCTTCGCCACCACTGACTTCTCACAGCCGTGGACTCTCCTCCAGCGCTCACAGTTTTTAAACCAAGTCTATTCGTTTAAATTAATATGTCGGTTAATACTGTCATTAAACATTGCATTATCTGTTCGTTTTAAATTATTGTGTATATTAATATTTAGTTTATTTATTTATTTTATTCTATTTTTTAAATATGTATATTTCATTAATTAATTCAATATTATCTGTTCATTAATCGTCTCATTCGTTTAACGCTAAGGACAACAATGGAAGGGAGGTAATTCAGTTAATTGGGTCTGTCTAATATTGTTTACGTCGCTTATAAATTAGTTATTTCTAATTGTTAGGCTAAAATATTGTTATAACGTATGTGTTTCTTTCCTTTTTTTCATTTTTAAAAAAATATTTGTTCTTCTTTTTTATTATAATTATTAATGTTATCTGGGGTGGTTCCGGTATTTCATC
>OY744517.1:72083490-72165990 GCA_963556195.1 Sepiola atlantica
TGTTATGTTCGATAACAGGGGGGGGGGGGCATCCTCTTATGCATTACCTCTTTCTGGATAGGGAGTTGGTTTATTGCCGGTTACATCTATCGGATAATGCCGACGGGCCCGATACCAGCAAATTATGCACCCATCCAAGGTTCTCCTTATTGGGAGATATGGATTCCACACTATAAACTTACGTCATGTCATACTTTCCTGCTGTGGTAGACAGGTAAATATACTTCGATTTAGGGCGAGAAATCCTATGTATTTGTTGGCAATATGAATTTCAGAATAAGCGCTAAATGGTTTAAATTACGTGTTAAAACAACTATAATTCATACAAACACTATTCATTGATGGAATAAATAACCAGTCACCACTTGATGCAACTATGTAACAGATATTCTCATGAAAAGATAGACAAATGGTATAAGGCATGAATCGACATGTGTTATGTTAAAAGAGAAAACACAACTCTAGTGCGATTACGTGATCCAATGTAACACAGAAAGTTTGATATCGTGTTCTAGAACAAAGCAAACAGGTATTGTTTTATTATAGACTAGCGGGACCCGTGTAAATTACACGAAATGATGTTTTCAATATTAATTGTCTTGTTCTTAACCTATACATTACTTTGTAAATGCTTTAGATTATATAAATTGGCTCCAATTCATAAGTAGCATACAAAGATTCGGAAGGTCATTGCTTTTGATGTAATCGTGACACGCAAAATAACACACACGCTATCGTATTAATATGTGTCTTCCCGGTCGTCCCCTCCCTACCTAGCCCCCCCCCTTCGATGTAGAACAAAATCTTAGAGAGAGGTTGGGATCGAACTAAAACCAGTCGAGCCGACGTCAAAAACCGGCATCAAAATCCTACGTAGCTAAAGAGAAATAGTTGAAAATATTACGAAAATTAGGTGTCTGTAATGATTTTCCAAATCTAGGTGCGGCACGCATGCGCAGAACTTTTGATGTAAGCGTTACACACGAACACACACGCTATCGTATTAATATATAGATATTACGTGTTTTGCAGACATTATGGTGTGTGAACAGGAAACAGAAATAAATCGAATAAATGCGATTTTTTTTAGATATGAGCTTAAAAGGCGATTTTACTTATCTTTAGTTTTGTAGAAAAAATATTTCGTTAAAAAAAACAAGATGTGACACAAGACCCAAAAGGGGTGGATTGGGATTATGGTCTAAAGTCGTCCGTTTGGTCTATTCTCTAAACTAGTTTCAATCACCAAAATATCTCATTCACTATGTGGGCTAACCTACTTGAATCTTCCCAGATGGTTTAGACGTTTTTTATTTACAAAAATAAATATATATAAAATTTCATCAACGATGGAGTGGGATACTTAAAAACACCCAAAACGAAAGAAAAAAGAAAAGTAACCAAATAAAATGATAAGTATGCTAGTTAGAAGGACCCTCACGAATCTATTTATGTATGAGCCGCCTCCTTTTTTCCGAATTGTTTCTAAAAGCCGAAAACAAGTAAGTTAGTTCCTAAGTGTGAATGAAGAGCTATTAGGGAATGAAAAGAAAACAGGGTTGTGTTCATGGGCATGGATGGTCTCCTAGAAGATACGTACCAATTTTGAGGATCGGGTTAGGGGAAAAAATACTCTGGGGATTAGGCATCTCGGGTGATATTTAAAACCAAATAAAAACAAGGAAGGGGCTAGAACTCATTTATACAACTAAGGCGATGATCAATAAAAAAGATGGATGTTGTGGATGCGTTGGTCAACATGTAGAAATATAACTAGAACGGAGGAAAGACATCGGCGTAGAGCATTATTTGGAAGAGTTGGAAAAGTGCTAGGCAGTTAAATAGTGTCCCCCTCGGATCATTCGTCGTAACGGCTGGCATACTTATGTTATCTCCAACCGGTAAAGTTTTGTGAAAAGAAACCATCCTCATAATCATCATCAGCAGCAGCAGCAACAGCAGCATCATCATCATATAGTTGTGATAGTGTCACGCATCCTCCTGACTCTTTCACCCTATCTCGCTCTGTTCTCCATCACACCAGATAGGTCTACATAGTGACACTGTGATTTCTCTGATTCTTCTCTCTCTAATCAGGGCTGATATCTTAGAAAGGTGTCCGTAGAGTTTCTCTCTTGTGTGGGTTCGGTCTCCAAGATATGTTAAGAACAGCTCTTAGCATTCTGGTTAATATACCGACAATTTTCTCTCCAATCTTTTAGTAAATGTTCGCGTGTTACTTCCATATACAAGAGCTGATGGAACGATAGCTTCAAAGATGCAAGTTTCATTTTGGTTAGAATATTTAACTTCCAGATTGCTTTTATATAATAATAATAATAATAATAATAATAATAATAATAATAATAATAATAATAATAGTAATGATGATGATGATGATGATGAGGAGGAGGAGGAGGAGGAGGAGGAGGAGGAGGAGGATGATGATGATGGTGGTGGTGATGGTGATGGTGATGCTGGTGATGCTGCTGCTAATGATGATGATGATGATGATGATGATGATGATGATGATGATGATGATGATGATGATGATGATGATGATGATGATGATGATGATTATGATTGGGACCCCGTGGAAATTACACAGTGCTTTCTACATAAATATGTATAATATATTGTTAATAATAATATTTCTTTTTGGAATAATAAATTTTTGTCAGGGTCAATACTATTAAAATATAACACTTTCTTCTTCTGTAAAAATAATTTTCATGATCAGCTAAATATCCTTAAAATAAATAAAACAAATGTGTTTCTTTCAAATGTGTTTTATTTTAAATTGTAGTTAAAATTTTAGGAAAATCCTCGAATGCGGAAACCAACACACAAACTACGAACACTAACCAAAAAAGTGATGGCACCAGCTCCGGCTAATACCACACGAAATATTCGTGAAGAGTTAAAGAGGATGGAAAGACCGAAGAAGAAGCGCACTAACCAGACCTCCACTGGAAGAGTGTGGAATACTGGAACTTTAGAGAAACTTAGTGATACCCAATTTCCGGAGAAGACAAATGGTCGTTGCCAGAGAGAAGCGGCTGTTGCGATAACTCAAAATAATTTGTAATGGTTATCGAAAGAAGTGGAGAATACTGGAAATCTGAGGAGGCTTGTTGTCAATCAGACTCCAGAGAACACCACCGGTTATTATCTGTGAGCAATCACTGATGGTGACCTGTGTGAGAACTTTTAGTGAAGAAGAAGAAGAAGAAGAAGAAGAAGAATAATAATAATAATAATAATAATAATAATAATAATAATAATAATAGTAATAGTAATCGTAATCGTAATAGTAATAATAATAATAATAATAATAATAATAATAATAATAATAATAATAATAGTAATAATAATAATAATAATAATAATAATAATAATAATAATAATAATAATAATAATAATAATAATGCCTTTTCCAAGGAGACTTTTTATCTTCATTTTTGTTATTATAGCGATGAAGTCACTAACATACTTAAGCAATGCAATTTATAAAAACAAACGAAAAACTAACTCTCCTCGTGTATATGGGTGACCGGAAATGACTAGCAAAAACATAAAGTTACTAGAAACATCAATGAGCACAATTAGACTATTCAATCATGGTATAGGAATGTAATTCGGATGTAAAAAATATGCACTACTTTAGAAATAACTAACAGTTAGATAGCTCAATACCTTTAGTTATTTCTAGTTTGTAAATTGATTTTAATTAACAAATGCTTCGTTTACAAATACCTGGGAATTCTCGAAGTGGACACAATCATGCAAGCGAAGATGAAAGAGTTACTAAAAGGAAATATATCAGAATAACGAGATGACTTCTTGAAACTAAACTGAATAGGCAAAATCTATTCACTTGGTAGATACTCGTGGCCCTTCATAAACTTGACAAAAGAAGAACTCAGGAGACTGAATTCAAGAAACCGGAAACCAATGACTATTTCTAATCCACTACATAAATAGGAACATGTTGACTGGCTCTATCGCAAAAGAAAAGAAGGGGGAAAAGAAATGATAAGTATTGAAAATTGCGTAGACAATTTATTTGGAAAATGGAGAAATACTTTACACAAAATACAGAGTGGCTGATTACCGCCGCCGAAAACAGCACTATAGTAAACAATACGTTACCGCGTGACATACGAATCACATTATTTTAATAATAAGTATTTATTAGATAGACGAATGCGTCGTCTTGTGTACCATTATTCACGTTAGCAAGTACCAATACATGAACGTGATGGCAATAACAAAAGTGAGAGAAATCGTGTATAATGTATTTTTTAAAAAAAGTGTGTTTCAATTTACTAGAATAAATGCAACTCACAGCATGTGGTTTACAGCTTAGTAGACACGGCACAGGGGGTAGTCGTGATAACGACTAGGAATCGAATCAAACTAGTTTTGTTCAAAAGAGTGATAGTCATGAGAATGGTCATAATTATATACGAGTAACCATTTTGAAAGAAAAACTTTAGTCATGAAAATGCTTAACTGTAATCGCAAAAAAAAGAATAATGATAGCCATGAATAATGTTCGCCTATGTTACGATAGTTGACGTCAGCGAGTTGACAGTCACCGTCTGCGCTGTAAATGTCACATAGTGCTTCGCGATATCATCTGTTTTTGCCGAATCTCTTCATCTTTTCGTGAAAGCGATACAATAAGATTGGAATGTATCCCAATCCGATATATTAATTGACCAACTGCGTGTGCGAAAAGACGATCTATGCTCCTGAAAAAAAACTCTTCGAAAGCAATCACATTTTTGTACAAACTGGGACTCCCGGCGAGGTATAGAGGAAAAAGGCGAACGTAAAAGGGCATCTTACAATGAAGTCAGCGCGCCAAAAATTATTGTTCGTGTTCGAAATCATTTTTGGACCGAAAATTAAATTCACTCTTTTAATATTCGGAGGTACAGTACAGTAGATCCACAGATAATACAATCCAACACACTCCATTACGTTCTACTACCCTATTGCCATATGACAATGGAGGGAACAAATGACTATTCTCAATTTACTAACGTACTAACAAAAGACAGCACACACTTACCCACTCTGTCACATGCATATACACATTGTTAGACGCATAGACACACTGACAGAAAACAAATATAGGTATATACACTCTAAACACTATGTGGAAAATAGGAGGAGCGGTGACTTACCAGAGTGTGGCTGCTGGCGACTGAGGATGATCTTAAAACATCTAAGAAGAAGGATAATTGTCGCAGAGAATTTATATCAGTAGGGGGTGGTGTTCAGTTGTTATATAAACCCTACTCACTACTGAAGAGGGTTACTCGTAAATTTGTCACCAAACCGCAGAAGTTATTAGACCTAAGGAGAGGGTCGCGAAGGAAGCTCTTATTTTATTCGCAACCTCGCTCTTCAGCTAGCTTCACTCTTGGTTACCTATGATTTTTTTCGACAACGAGAACATTGAACTTTTCTAACCAAAAATTTACTCACACAAAATATATTGCAATCACTTGTAAATGTGTACATATATAAATATGTTGTGTTCATTAACCATTCTTTTTCTTTCATTCAGCATTCGCATTTTTATCCATTTTAAACGTTTATTACATTTTAACTATCAGTATGGGTCTTGGCAGATTTCTAAGACGCAACCGTCGTCTATACCAGGATCCATACTACAGTCCTGCTACAAATAGCATCGGCTTTAGCTGCTACTGCAACTGAGTTATATTAAGTAAAGTAGAGGGGAAAAAAGAAGGATGGAGCGAATCGGACTTCTGTACAGTGTCCACAAAAATAGTGCCTCAGAATCGTCTGGTCGGTATTAACATACTCCTGTTGGCTGTGGCTATTAGTTAGACTTGCCAAATTTCAGGTTATAATCCCCGGCCTCGAAACCAGAAAGGACCAGCGGTTGCGTAAGAAACCAGTGATGGTTTGATGAAAAACACACAAAGGAATCCCGGTTGTATATGCACAGAAGCAACGTTGTTATTTTGATTTATGGATGTGCGATTTCGCGCCGGACACGTCCTTGCCCCACGCGAAGACAGAGACAGAGTCCTGTAAGCCGGATAGTCCTTACATTACTACGTTGCTACCTTCCTCTAACACAGTGAGGAATGGTTAGAATTTAGAGCGTGCTGATGACGATATACAAGGCAAGTTGTTATGGCCATTACTGCTGCTTGATTATTATGATGATTTTCGATTCTGCTGCTGTTGTCACAGAAAACAAAACTTAAGGACTTGTTCAAGGATTCGCCAAGGTGGGTAACATCTATGTATTTATAGGCGTTCGAGTTCGGACGCTGGAACTTTGGTTTTGTTTTGATAGACCGTTACTCAAATGTGGATGCACAGAACGAGACGAAATAAGGTGGGTTTTTTTAATCACATTGACCTTTATGTCTGCTGAGCTGATTACTTTCGATTTAGTTTCAATGCCGGAGTATTGTGCCCATACGGATACAATTAAATAAACAGAAATCCAGCTTGGTTAAATTAGTGTTTCTTGAATTCTTTTTTATGATATAAAACATGTAGCGCCATCTTTACCTCTACTACATCCGTTTCCAGTTGAAATAAAGTTTTAATATGCTGGAGGTGGTACAACTAAATGGGTACGACAGAAGAATTGTAATTGGCAAAAGACGCGAATCCCAATCACGCATCAGGTGACTACGCGGTGATAGGAAAATCTGTATTAACACAAATGCCTGTAAATTCTTATAATCCACCTCCTATATGCGCTTTGGATCAAATACCTATATTAGATTCGACAGGTTGTTCTTTGCAAAATTTCATTTTATCTTATAGGTAATTATTATTCGGAGATAGATTTTGAATACATATTTGATTCACTTTAAATGTTAGGTTTCTTATATCCAAATAAAACAGATCTTTTTTCAAATAAAGCAGATAAGACGAATGTGTGCTGTTTCCCTAGTGGATTAAGACACTATACTGGAGCTCCCTTGTCAGATGCTGACACAGAAACCACTGCTGCAATACGCTAACATCATTTTTTAATTCTTCGTCATAGTCTCTGTTTGTTACAAAAAATTACTCTGCAGAACAGCATACAGTTTTGATATGTAAATACTTGATGGATAAGTAGCACTTAACCCTGAAAATCTTTATTAACTCTCAGTGATAAAATATCTAGATTTTGTGCGTTTAATAAAAGGCTTAATATCGTTATATTTATGTCTAACGAAATGTATAACAATGCGTTGGTCAGAATTCTATTAGTTTCAAAATGTGTTTTGTAAATATGTGTATGTTAGAAGTAAGTACGGAACACTAATATCAAAGGCGAATAACTCTTATTTTTTTAGTAAGAAT
This sequence comes from Sepiola atlantica, assembly GCA_963556195.1. Lineage (NCBI taxonomy): Eukaryota > Metazoa > Mollusca > Cephalopoda > Sepiida > Sepiolidae > Sepiola > Sepiola atlantica. The sequence goes on from OY744517.1 coordinate 72,090,847, forward strand.
TATTCCCCTTAGCTGAGTTTTCTTTGAGGGTGATTATTTAAGAATGTCTATATATTACCACACTACCAGGCAGGAGTGAGTATTTCTAATAACTAGCGTGTAGCGAACTGCGCTAGTCTGTAGGAAATTACATGGTGCAACAATGGCAAATGAAAATTAGTCAGAATGGAAGTTTGATTTGTCGTCTTTTGTTCTATTTAGATCCAACTTTTTACATCCGGGCAACATAATGTTGTAAATTAGAATGAGCAGTTGACCAACTAACTATTTAGGGTGCATTCTAAATCAGTTTACCCCATGAGCGTACTTTTCGTTATAGTTTTCACATTTATATTTCCTAGTCACATTGTGGTGGTACCTATTCACAACAGTCAAACTGGTAGATCACAGATATTCAAATAGTTTCAACTTATACAAACCAAAAGCGTTACCAACACGAAACACCTTTTATTAAGTTCGTTTTGGTTTTTTGTGTTACGGAAAATGAAACCTTGTACAGCTGAAATAATAGCTTTTGTAAACGATTACTTTTATAGGATAAATTTAAAACAAGTTGCTTTTTTAACAGGGCGGAAATTTATAGACGCATATCTTCCCCAACGGTTTTGGGTGTGTATCGAACTTGACATAGCCGATTTCATAGTCCCGCTACTTTCACAGATTCATAGAAAGAACTCGTCTTGTTGCCACAACTGCAAATAACTTTCCTTTCTTCCTCCGGAATTTCAATGAACAGATTTTCTTTCAAAGAACTTCGAATCTGTGTAATACGTTCCAATGGGATTACCTCCTTGCAAGCTACAACATGGTTGTCTTCAAATCAAATATATTGATAATTGTAAGTGAGATTATCAGTCGCATGATAAACAATGATATGAGAGGATTGGAAACGATGGATGGAATTGTAGAATATGATTACTTAATGGGATAGTTCGATAAGTATTTGTTGACATTGGACTTGAAGACGACGTTGTTGTATTCAGCAAAAAAGCAGTCCCATAGTATTGTGTTCCACATATGGGTGGTTGTTGGAAATAAAATCTGTTCATGGAAATTTAGTTTGGTTTAAGTTTGATACACAGATAAAGCATGTAAAATCATTTACAGTTGTGGTGAGTAAACGAGTTCTTGCTGTGAATGTTTTACAGAGCGAACTACTATGAAAATCTCGATAGAATAGAGAAAGACGCCTCTTCTGTGTGGAAGAGGCTGTAAGAATGCGAAGAGACCATCCTTCACTAAATTGCGACGTCGAGAAGGAAAGAAAGATGGCTTTGAGCAGCACTTCTCCAGATTTAGCAGCAGTACCCCATCTGAGGACAGATGTAGCTTATACAGATAGTGGATTGCATCGAGAGTCGGGTGTGACATCATTGATGTTATCCTTGCTTCTTTAAGCGTTTTGTGTTTCTGAACACCATACACTTTCTCTAATAAAGTATTTTGTTTTTATCTCTTTCCCGTTGATTTAATATCGACAATGACTAATGACCAAAATCATTTTTCATATATATATATATATATATATATATATATATGTGTGTGTGGGGGGGGGGTGTCTGTGTGTGTGTGTGTGTGTGTGTGTGTGTAGTGTACATTTTTTACACCCACTCACCCACACACAAACAATCTCAGTGGAACAATTTTTGAATAATTTTAAAAGAATACCTGATAGAAAAATGTCTACGGACAGGTTATGGTTACAAAAAGTGCAGATAAAACTTTTTTAATTCATCGTTTAAGTTAGAGAACGGGTACTCTAGCTTTCAATAATAAACGTTTACTGGATGACCCGTGGCCTTCGAGCGAGCATCAAAGTATAGTATTTGTTCTGTTCTCGATTAGAGGAGGAGAAGTCCTTCTTGACTGGAACAACTATTATTTGTTATACTATCCCCTACTTAGAATAACTTATCTTATGTCTAATTTGGCCCTCGTTGAGACAAAAGTTGCCTGTTTGGTCAACGCTGGTAAATTGTACATTGGTGTCCTTAAGCTAAAAATATTAGCTACGAAGTAAATGAAAATCCAAAAGTAATGCGGAAGTAAATGACAATACGAAAGTAGATGACAATTAGACAAATAATGCGGAAGTAAATGACAATATGAAAGTAGATGACAATATAAAAGCGACAGATCTATATTGTTGTACAGACGAAGTGGTGCCATGAACAATTAGCCGGGAGATGGGTCAAGATAGAGAATCTAGGGGGAAGTATTCATTTCTGATTGAAGTAAGCTGAAAGAAACTGAGAAGACCAGATGTATCGGATTTCCGGTAGAAAGCAAATATAGTTGGGGGGCACTGACTGTTGCGGCCAGACGAGTTCTAAGAAAACGACGAGACGGGGTTCGAGGAGATCGACGGGCAGGTCAGTGGTGAATAGTCTGGACAGGCAAATAGATTCATGATATCTCAATAAAGTCTCAGCTGATATCCTGAACTTGAAAGATAGGAATTCATCTCAGAAGTAGTGACACTAACGACGGAGCCCCAACGAGACACATACACACACGTGTAATTAAAGTCGTGTTAACATAATGTACATATCTGTGTCTGTTGTTATTATTTTGTACGCCAGTCGTGTTAGCAATCCTTCGCTCCTCGGCTACCGATTGCACTAGAATCGATACGACAATTATAAGAAGATGAAGAAGAAAACCCATGGAACAAACGTTAATGTGGTGTCTTGTACTGGGCGCGGGTATAAATGCACAAGTGTCTGCACTCAGTTTAAGCGAAATTAGCGAGATTTCACGAATAAGCGTCGGAAATTTCAGTTACGAACGAGAATAAGCATACTGTTTTACCATCTCAAACTCTGCTGCTTAATATAATTGTATTTACGTCATTCAATCAAAATCCTGTTCCATAATGACTGACCATGTAGCAGTACGTTTAAATTATCCCTAATGTTTACTGATGAAAGAAGAAAAGGCTTGAAATTATAAATAATGGGGAAATTTCAAAATCAGACAACATTCGAAAAATAAAGTTCACGGCGAATTCTTTTGTTAAAAAAATAATGAAACGCAGCTGTTGTTAGAAACGTTTGTGACATGAATCGGCGAACAGTGGACATAATAGTTTGTAAGAATGTGAAAACAAAAACAAATGAAGGTTTATTGAAGGCAAATTATCCGAAAATTTCGGCCAGAAAGATATTTTGTTGAAAAGTAGGAAAAATGAGAGAAGAAAGTATATAAGGTAAATTAATACACAGAAAAATGTATCGATATAAAATTAAAAATAAAACAGACAGATAAAAGACAGATAGTACAGAAAGAACAGGAGAGTCGAGTTTCTTTTTTTTTGGGGGGGGGGGGGGGGGGTTCTAACATATTTCACCTCAAACAAGGTATGCCGCCACTGTGGTCGTAAAGGGTTACTGAACATTTGGGTGTGGGTTTCAGTGTAGCGAGATGTCTGTTTACATTAGTTTTAAACCTCTGCATGTCGGTACTGTCGGAGAAACAGGGAGCAGGGAGGGAGGTCCAGAGGCCAGCAACATGAGGAAAGAAGCTATTGGAGTAGAAAGCTCTTCGGCATCGTGGAACCTCCACAGAAAATGGGTGGGATTTAGCTGATTGTCGAGTTGGTCTAGTGAATTTATGTCTAGGTAGCACCAGAGTAGCCAATACCTCGGAGCATAATCCATTGAAGTATTTGTAAAACAAGCACAAGGATGCTACATTGCGGCGATGGGACAGGGACTGGAGCTTGGTTGACAGTGATGGACCTATTAGGTTTACGACTTATTTTTGGACCTTGTCTAGGAGGGAGAGACTAGTGGATGATGCACCAGCGCTGATGTGGCAACAATACGCCATGCATAGGCGGGTGGTGGCTTTGTAGAGATACAGGATAATGTCAGGTTTGATGAGTTCACTAGCACGGTAGAGGGAGCCCACCTTCTTTGCTGCAGCCTTGGCAATGTCTTCAATGTATTTGTTACAATTTATGTTACCTGTGAAGGTTGGGCCGAGGAGTTTGAATGATGAACTATCAGGTCGGGTGTTATTTGCCATGACAATCGGTGGTTGGAGAGGTTTCTTGTAGTTATTGAAGGAAAAGAGCTTTGTCTTTGCGGCATTAAAAGTTACCAACCATTTATGACCCCAATCAACTACAGCCTGGAGGTCATTTTCAAGCAAACCAAACCAGTTAACGTTAAGCCAGCACACAGGCAAGCACACAAAGACGCATCCTCCGTGATTCTCAAATGTCGTTATAGTTTTCCAGTAACAGTATTCACCCGTGTGCACCCACATATTAAGGCAGATAACGAGGTACAAATAAGAGCTCTCTGCGCTTTTGAATATTAATAAAACAAAGAAATATTAAAACCAAGGAAAACATTTGTATTCGTTTTCTTTTGTGTCTTGTGTGATACTAAGCCAAGAAGCAACTATCAACAAGAAAGAAAACATAGTGTGCAACATTACGTTGACAGTAATTGATTAATAAAAACAACTGATAACCACAATCGGGGCGGGTGTCGCACCCAAGCGCCAGCTAACAAGAGGAGCGTTCGATACAGAAACAACTAGTAACGCTACAACCAAAGAGATGACTGTTTGCATTTACGTAATTTATTGATTCAGATAATCCTGTTACTATTCTCTCACCATTTCTCTTCTCAGTCGCCCTTTCTCCCACCATCTAATGTATTCTATGTGAAAACAAGCAAGTCCGCAATAGTATCAGAGTTTTAGTATTACATAGATACTTAATTTTGTAAGTATATATAATGATGTTATTCGTGAGATTATAGTGACAATCTACTAAAAATATGTGACCTGTTTGGTCATCCATTGAGTTCAGGTGAGGATGTTATTTATGAGATTATGGTTATAATCTACTAAAATAATGTGACCTGTTTGGTCATCCATTGAGTTCGGGTGAGATTGTTTGAATTATGAAAAAATGAGTTTACAAAGCGGGTTCAATTTTTTAAAACTAAGAAAACAAATCCAAAATATACTTTCTATTCACTATACATCACTCTCTCTCTCTTTCTCTCTCTCTCTCTCTCTCTCTCTCTCTCTCTATCTCTCTCTCTCTTTCTCTCCAACTACATGTTTAATAGTGTTAATATTGTAGTGATAGTCCCTATTGTTTATAATGGAGCATTCCAATCTTCTGTCTTATAGTTACTTTTATCACTTTTGACGGTTTATAAACAGAGCGAAAGTAGCCAGAGAGAGTAACAGAAGCGAGAGTTATAGAGACTATAAAAATGAGAACCGGGGGTCAAACAAGATAGTGTGAGAGAGAATGAAAGTAATAACCAGAAACTGAGTAAGTAATGGGTGTTTTGCTTAGTAAATTTAAAATTATGGCAATTTTTTATGTAATTTTAACACAGATTTGTTACTTCCAGAGGCAGATAATTGTATCAGTATCAATTCAGCGATTTTGTTAAATATGAAGTTGAATATTTTTAATTTGAGATAGATCTTTTTTTTTTATATTGACAAGTTGACTTTTTTATTTTGCAATTGATCATTTTAGCTTTAAATAAAACTATATTCATTTGAAATTGGGATTTTTTTTTATATTGAAGTTCAACTTTTTTGATCCAAAGGTAAATAAGAATAAATATAGTTTACAAAACAGAACGAGACCTCTACCGGCAAACGGAGTGACTTGTTCCAAAGTCCATGCTAAAATTGAAAAATCACTAAGAAATGTATCAGCCCGGAAGTAGGGATACCTGAAACAATATTAAGAAACAACGTTGGTTCTAGAAATTTCTGGAAAACATATATTTAACGGACAGAAATATACGACTAGACGTTACTCTTTTAGCAAAAACAATAAAAGTATTCGCCCTTGTCGCTGGTAATGCTGGTGTAGAAGAAGAGAGAAATTATACTTCGATAGACGACAAGATCGATATTTGAAAAGCGAAAAAAAAACGTACAAATACAAGAAAAGACTAATTAATTCCCTCAGAAATATGTAATTATGAAGACGGCGCCATTTCTCGTGTTTCTTGATCAATATTTTGCGAAAAAAATTTCGAACAATAAAATAAAATAAAATAAAACAATCATGAAAGTCATTTTGAAAAAGTTTTACTCGAATGTAATTCCGGGTTTGACGAAATTGGAACCATTAATGAGAACACCGCTAACTTATTTGTTGCGTCGTCTGGATTAGGTTGATGTTTAATGAACTGTTCTTGTGTATGGCATCCGACAATTTATACACACCCTACTTAAAGTCTCTTGTGGCATACTGAGTCATTAATATATTACCATTTCTTTTTCAGTTTTTGTTTTAAAATCAAAGTAAAGTTTTAGACGGCGCTCGAACTAAAAACAAACTGTTCTGTTAGGTATCGGGATTCTATCCTCTCAAGCATTATCTCCTCCGAAAGCAGTTGGAATAAGTTTATGGTCGATCACCTGAGGTGTCCTCACTGGGGAATGTCGACATGTCCGATCATTTCTATATAAATTGCTAATTGTTGTCGACCATAAAAGCGCTTGTGGCGTTAAGCAATAATCATACACGCATATGAGTTCGAACTCGTATCACATCTAGCCCTCGTGGAGAGGTAGGTAAATAATTAGTTTCTTGATCAATATTTTACGAAAACATTTTCGAAGAATAAAATCAGTTGTATTATTTGGATTACTCGGACTACTATTCTCATCTCGGATGGTATTCTCACAACGTTTCAGCCGATGTAATCTCCGACCTTCTTCAGGTGCATCTGCCAAAATTCAGGAATCTTTATGTCGAACTCGGGTACTTGTACGGTATTTTAAACAAAACCCTTTGTTTAAACCAAATAGGTAGATTGTTCTCGTTTCGTCTTAAGTAATTCATAATTATATTCTTAGTATTACCCGCACGGAGGATTGAACCTTCAACCCCCAGAAGACTGTCACTCACAACTGATTATTACTTAGCAGTGTATCAATCATCGTCTAGAAAATGACAAAACATAAGGAAAGAAAACCTAACTATGAAAGTCATTTTTAAAAAGTTTTACTTGAATGTAATTTCAGGTTTGACGAAATTGGAATCATTAATGAGAACAGCGCTAACTCATTTGTTGCATCGTTAGGATTATGTTGATGTTTAACGAACTATTCATGTGTATGGCATCTTATATTTACATACAGCCTAATTAATGTTTCTTGTGTCATACTCTGGCATACTCATACATTAATAGTGTGCTTCTGTTTAGCAAACACAGAGTAGTCCAAACAAAATAAAAGAAATGCATCCGTCGAATGGTGCAAACTATTTTTCATCGGTTAAATGATTTCGAAAAATATCCGTTTGTAGCATTTAAACGAGAAAGGTTCAAATAATATGATTGGAATTTATTCAAAATTATATATATTTATTCAAATTCGAGATGAATATTATCTGCTTTTCGGAAATACTTAAATAATGATTGTTTTTGCTTTGGCTTGAATTTGTAAAGTTTTAGTGTAATATGCTTTAATTGATAATTTATATATATATATATATATATATATATATAGAGAGAGAGAGAGAGAGAGAGAGAGAGAAAGAGAGAAGGGAGAAAGTTAGGGAATTGTATATGTGTATATATACATACTAGAAGAATACCCGTCTCAGGACGGATAAAATTAATTCCCCGAACTGGACAGTTTTGCACTACTTATATGTTCCCTTACGAAGATTAAGATCAAGCTGTAATGAAACTAAAACATATGTCAATAATCCTTATTCCAATTTTGATCAAAATCCATTAAATACTTTTGATTCTAGAAATTGTCTTAAATTACTTAAACTTAAGAAAAAATAGAAATTCAAGAAATATTGCTTAATAAGTATCTAATGAATATGGATCAAATTCAATGAGAATTTGATATATTTGAATTTTCGAATGTGATGTTGTGTCCATATCACCACACTAACAACCTTTAAAATACTCCAACGAAACTGAAATTTCGTGAATATTTATTAATTGATACCTAATTCCTATTGTTGAAATTACAGAAAAAAATATGTTAATTGCTTTTTCACTGACTTTACCTCTTTTACATTGTTGTATTATTTTGCGTTTCTTGTAAGGAGTCATTGTAGAAATCGATTGTAGAATATATTTTTTCTTCTTTCGTTTCGAATTAAACTTACTTGAATTTAGAAAATTTGATATCCGTTTGTTTGTTACTGAAACTCGGTCATTGTCTACACCCCATAACCCCTTATGATTGTAACATCTCATTCGCCAGGAATGTGTGTTTTTTATTAGCTGCAAAATCCTTGATCGCATTGTAATTGATATGAAGCTATTTAACGCACGGTGTAATACGAAAGAGTGACCCTACTTGAATTTATACCGTATTTCGTTCACGTGTTATGGGTCGAAGTATGAGGATTAAGCATTGCCGTTCAGTCAAACAGGGGATAATCTCATTCTGCTTTATATATATATATATATATATATATATATATATATATATATATATATATATATATATATATATATATATATAAGTTTATTATGTGAATTTATTTGGGGTGGAGTAAGCGAAACATGTGATAGCTTCACAAAAACGACGGCCAAAGCCTCTCTCTGTTTCTTTGTCTCTCTCTTTCTTACTCTGTTTTTCTCTGTGTCTGTCTCTGTCTTACTCTCTCTCACTCACTCCCTCTCACTCTCTCCCTCTATCCCTCTCTTTCCAAGTGAACACATTTTAATTATGTATGTGTCTCTATAATCTTATTGTTACAAATGATAATAAATCTTCTATTAAAAAGAATCCAAGTAAATTAATTGAAGGGAGATATTTTAGAGTGGAAGTTCTCGGGAACTTACATGGCCTAGCAAAGTACATTATAAAATAGAATTATAACAATCAAATTAAAAATAATTATGATATTAATAAATAATAAAAAAGCATAATAATTATAAACTAATGATAAAAAGAAAAGTACATTATAAAATAGAATTATAACAATCAAATTAAAAATAATTATGATATTAATAAATAATAAAAAAGCATAATAATTATAAACTAATGATAAAAAGAAAAAAATAATGAGCGTAATAAGAATAATTTTAAAATATAATAACGGTAATACATGGAATATAATAAAAATAAAGATAATATTACTAATAATAATCATAATAAGTAAATACACGGAACTTGTCTAAGAACTGAAAGTCAAGATAGTACCAATAATCGTAAGGGCACAAGTAACAGTAAAAAAAAACTGGAGAAAAGTCTGGGAGAAATTGGAATTAAAGGGATCACTGAGACCATACAAAAGACGGCAATGATCAAAACAGCTGCAATCTTAAGGAAAGTCCTCGAATGCGGAAACCAACCCGCATCAGTTAGAAATGGTAACCAGCCACATAGAATTATAACAGGAAGAAAGCAAAACCACAGAAAGAATACGATCACACGAACCAAGGAACAAAAGCTGCAAAAAATCTCATAAACCGTTCCACCCTCAAAGTGATGGTACAAGCCTCGGCTGATACCACACAAAATAGTCGTAAAGAGTTAAGGAGGAAGAAGGGACTAAGGAGAGAGAACACTAAGCAGACTTCCACTGGAAGAGTGCGGGGAGTACTAGAACCTCAGGGCTTATTGCCCCCGAAATCCTAGAGGAGACCAATGGTCGCGGCCAGCGAGAAATCAATGGTAGGCGACTGTTGCGAGACCGCAATGTCATTTGCGGTGGGTATTGAAAAGAGGTGGAGAGTACTGGAAATCTGGGAAGGCTTGTTGACACTCAGACTCCAGGGAACACCACCGGTTGTTGTCGGCGAACAATCACTGATGATGACTAGTGTGATAACTTCTAGTGACTACTACTACTACTACTACTAATAATAATAATAATAATAATAATAATAATAATAATAATAATAATAATAATAATAATAATTGTTATACTGCAGATTGCAGATAAGGTATGATGGACGGGATAAATAAAACGGAAAATGGAATATAATTGAAGAATGCATCAATTTAACTATGTGTAGTTAAATTGATGCATATAACGGAATACTTCAATTGCTATGTAAATAAATCAAAAATTCATTAATACATTAGTAACTAAACATTTTAAGAATCATGTTTATGTGCTAACCTAAAAGTGGAGAATAGTAAGCAACATGTATTAACTCATATAATTATAGGCATTTATCCAATACACATGTACTTATATAAGTCAATAGACATGAACATATGTGTTTACGGGCAAATTGTTTTAATCGACTTTCTGAATAATTTTTTTTTAATTTTTAATTGTGCAACTCCTCACGTGCCTGATGAAGACTCATGGGAGTCGAAAACTTTTGAAGTTTTGGCGAGTTCTTGTTCACACGTGAACAGAACATTAGATCGTTGGTCCGCTAACTTGAAAAGATGGATAAAAAAAGAAACAGACAGGAATTGTCACTGTTGTTTAATGAAACATCACTCAACAAAAAATGCTGCCTTAGTATGCAAATATATATATATATATATATATATATATATATATATATATATATGATCCTCAATTCGTTGCTGATAACTTACCGACCCCGACCCACTTTGAAACAAAGAAAGAATTATATATACACACACACACACACATATATATATATATATATATATATATATATATATATATATATATGTTTGTGTGTGGGTATTACCTAGCTAGAATCATAGACAAAAACAACACAGCCATCTATAGATACGATAGTCTTGTCCTAAAAAAATTACACTGGCCGCGAAGTAGATAATTATCGAAAAATAATGATCAACTTCCTGCAAAATACAATGTGCGTACATTCAAAAACATTCATGAAATAAAATATTACGGACATATATATATATATATATATATATATATATATATATATATATATATATGCGCGTGTGCGTGCGTCTACCTCTCTCTATATATATCTCTTTCTCTCTAATGTGTTCATATAATTACATTCGCCTTTGAGATTATAAGGACGAAGCCAGTGTACTAAAAATGTGAAAATAATTGATTCACCCACGTCTTATGCATGTGAATTAAGGGGGAGGCGATGAGTGCATCATCTGAAGGAGGAGAGCTTAAATGGACAACGAGACCGATAGAGAATTCAAACCTGCGAGTTAAAGTAAGAGAATATGTTTCGTCATAGATGTAAGGCATGGAACGAACAGTACAATTTCGTTTGTCTACACGAAAGGATCAGTCGTGCAAAAAGCGTAGATAATTAAGAACATCGTATGTATATCAAAGAGAATCGTTTGGGTGAAACCATTAATTTAGTAGAGAGCTATGTGTTTTCCAATGCCACGATTTTACAAATGTAACTCTATTAACCTGAGTTTAAATGTGAGAAAAGAGCTTCTCATTTGTTATATATATTATGTTCATATTTAGAGAGGGTTCTCAGAAGTTCTTAAATAAAGTAAGAAGTTTGGCGCTGTTTTATCGCCTGCTCTATGTTCTTATTGTTCATCTCTGCATTCATGTATCGCCTATTATGAAAAAGGAGAGAAATGTTGTAGAAGTTATCGGTCACTCAGGGGAGAATCTTTTACTCAACCATAGTGGAAGAATACGCAACTAAATGGCTTCGGGCATAACAAATATCACCAGATGACTCACTATAAAAACTAACTCGTGTAGTAATATATATATATATATATATATATATATATATATATATATATATATATATATATATATATATTTAGTATAAAGAAGTTTTGAGTCATTTTAAACAAAGAAAGAAAATGGAGTTTAAATTCTCAGGGATACTAACTAAATCCAAGATATTGCAAACTTAGCACTTGCATAAGCCGATCCACCGCTGGAAAATTCGCAAATAAAAAGGAGGATTCAAGTATCTAACAGTGAAACAAAAGCAGGTGACTTTAACTAGAGCGTGAAATATTAAAACGGGGGTCATCAGCTGTTTACCATATAAATGTTTCACAGATTTAAAAACAGGACAGTTATGAAATTCATGGCTCTCCAGTGGTACTGATCAAATGACCACTTCTCCAATAATCAAATGTAGAAATAATTCAGCTTTAATTTCACTAATATATACATAAATAATAATAATTATTATAATAATAATAATAATAATAATAATAATAATATATTACATTAATACTACAGTGTAATATGGAAATTTGTATATGAAATAATATTAATTATAACAATAATAATAATAATAATAATAATAATAATAATAATAATAATAATAATAATACTATCTAAACACTACACCAAAGAACCCTTCTGCGATATGTATATATATATGTATGTATGTATATATATATATATATATATATATATGTGTGTGTGTGTGTGTGTGTGTGTGTGTGTGTGTGTGTGTGTGTAATTTATAAACGTAAAAAATGCTGTTTAAATACCTAGGGATATTAACTAAGTTTAGACTTAGAAATTGAATAAGCCGACTTAGCACTGGAAAATTCCCAAATGCGAAAGAGAATTCAATTATATAACAGTGAGACATAAACAAATGACCTTAACTTAAATTGTGAAATAGAAAAACGGAGATCATAAGCTTTTTACCATGTAACTGTTTCGGAGATTCAAAAACAGAACAGCTATTTAATGCATGACTCTCCAGTGATACTGATCAAAATACCACTTCCCGAATAACAAAATGTAAACACAATTCAATTATTATTTCACTAATATATATATATATATATATATATATATATATATATATATATATATATATATATATATATATATACATATATATATATATAATTTAAACTATATATTAACATTTAAATCGGCGTACGCAAATGCGATTACACTCTTGTGCTTCATCAGAGCCTAAAATGATAATGAAAATAAAAATTTACAATGGGTACAAAGGAAATAGAATTAGAAATCCGAAATAATACAGCTCCCCCAAAATAATAATAATAACGAGTTACTAAACACACGCCTTTTTCCATGAGATTCGGTCAAAAAGCTCAGCTTATCTCTTTAACGTGGTTAAATCTAGAGAGAGATGATGAACATTAAGCGTGTCAAAATCTGCCAAATCATTTACTACCTTCACTTCAAATACTTCTTCCTCTCCCAGTTTATTGATTCATTTATTTAAAAAGAAAAGTGTCATATTCTTTCCAACGACTCGATTGATATTAAAAGCCTACTTATTAATTTAAAGATTGGCAATATGCATATATATCTATATACACACCTGTATCAATGAAAACAAATATAAACACATACATGGCATACACATATATAAATATATATACAGGCTGATTCATAAGTCACTTAGTTATTTATTTTTGAAATTCTAAAGTTAAAAAATACGGTAATACAAAACAGAAAGTTTATTCAACAAATTCATTTATGGGACTTTAAAATTGTAGCAAATTTTCAAAATTTCCACCTTCGTTCTGCATGCATAGCTCCATTCTTTTTTGCAAAGAAATTTACGACTCTTTGTAGCATATTTGATTGATTATGAAATAAATATATATAGAAACAAATATATAAACGAACAAATTTAAAATAACAAATAGCAGTAATTAGAGAGTAAGGTAACAATTATCAAAAGTTCATAGTGTGTTTTTGCTTCATATGGTAATCATTTCAAATAGCTAAGTGAAGTGACTTATGAATCACCCTGTATATACACACACACAGATGCATATATATATAAATATATATGTATAAATTTACACACATATATACTAATACTAACAAAGATAAGACCTTATAATAAAATACACGACACAAAAGTATTAGTTTTTTTCACTTTTTTTCAACTTCAAGTCGACTTTTAGAATGATCCTCATAACAAAAATCGGATATACGTATTTCAAGATTTAAGGAGATCTGTCTCCATGTGCCACTTAGACGTGGAGGCATATAGATATTCAGCACATAGAGGGTAACGTAGAGATTCATGACCACTTAAATAGTCTTACCCGTAAAATTCTATACATATGTCCCTGCTGACTATAACATAGTCAATTTCAAGTTTAGTGTCAACAAATACTTGTCAAACTGTCTTCATAAGTAATCAAATTTGGTCTTTTTCGTTCATTGTTTCCAACCCTCTTATAGTATAGTTCAGATCCTACTAATAATCTCATTAACCTTTATCCTCTAGTGGCCTTTAGCTTTGGTAAGTGGTGACTCATTAGTATAAAAATTACGCACGATATTGTACTTTATCTCATATATTAAGTTAAGACGATTTCTCCCGGTTCTTTTTGACGAATAGTAAAATAACTACATGTATCACAGGCTACTAAACTCACTACTATATTACGCTTATTCACTCGATTGTGTTTTAGTAAATTTGCTATTATTTTTCTTCAGCTAACACTAAATATTACTTTTGGCCCACCATCTACATAATGCAATACATTACGCACACATATAATTCCGCTGATTTTCGAGAATATCGGATCACATTATTTCTACCTATTACGTATACATTCATAATCATTCCGGTTTTTAGAGAATGCAATTAACGAACATAGTTCCTTGCGGTGTTTCCTTATTAAACATAGCGGCTACAATTTCTTCAGCGACTCGACTAGCGAATTAAGTCAATATACGTCAAGCTATTCGACAGAAATGCATGAAGTCGACGTTTTCTCAATACTACACTTTTCACACGCATAATATCAAAAAAATAGAAAAAAACATAGACTTCTTCGTATAGCAATGACCCAAAATGTGTGACTGGTGGACACTACATTTCGTCCCCCTCTGGTGGATCGTAATATAAAACGCATGCTAGCTAAACACTTAGTTTAAGTGATCTATTGTTCAATAGATTTACTACTCACTTTCGTGGCTAATTAGTTATCGCCGTAGATCCAAGATCGAGAGGTTTATAGTTCGATGTCAGTCGACTCACATAATTTTTTTTTACATTTTTAAACATTTGCCTACGAGGTGGGAAGGGAGGACTATGGGCCTGATTTTTTAAAATTCAACGCTATTATGTAGTAATTTGAAAAGAAACCAATGGAATAAGTAGTACTTTACCTATTCTGAATATCATAATTTATCTTCGAACACACATGGTTTATTTGTGCTCAGCAGATGCCTTAATTATATGGGTGTGTTTCATTAGTGCTCAGGAGGCATACTCATTTTGAAAATGTTTCTTTCCTCACAAAATATTAGATTTTTTTAACAAAGATAACAGGGATAATTGGATTTAATAGAGCTCTGTAGGCCTCTTTAATATTCAAAATCCCACTATCATAAGAACGAGCGGGTGTTTAGGAAATACCAGTACCATGGGATGAGCAGTAAGACTACTACAACCGCGTTTCCTTCCTTCATTTCTTTCTCCTTTCACCTTTCAACAATTCCAAACCGACAATTATTATTGTCCGATGTGATCTATTTGCGTCCTGTCGGATGTTGACATATTTAAATTCATTCTTTTATATTTCGCCGGAGGACGTGTCCAGCTAGTATATATATATATATATATATATATATATATATATATATATATATATATATATATATATATATATATATAAATTTTTTACGTACATAAAAGTAATCAATGGACACGTGTTTCTGGCTCACAGCATGGCTAACTTACACAGAGATAGAACCCTGTTGATGTCTACAGTCCAGCGTTCTACCACTAGGCCAAGACGCTCTGTGTAGAAATATGTACGATTTTTATCACCCAAGTATGTAATGGTTTCTATGTAATAATCTTTTATAGGTGATTTTCAGCTCGTTGTTATTGAGCTTACTATTATATTTAATTGTTTCACTTCCTAAGTGCTTAAGATGCAGAAAAACTGCATTATTAGTCGTCCTCATTTCAAAAGTCGTATTTTTTTGTTTTTGATATATATATATATATATATATATATATATATATATATATATATATATATATATATATATATATATATATAATATGTTTATACTAAGTTAAATATGTAAAAAGTAAATAAATAAAATTGTTTTGTGAGACGTAGAAGAAATACAGGTATTCGCTGAAGTATGAAAATAAAATATTGAAACAATAAATGAAAATAATAAACAAAAACTCTATATATTAGAAGCGTTTACACTAGTTATAACATTCTAAAATATTTATAGTTCTAACTTTAGTTCTGTATTAATAATATAATTTCTGCCAATGCTATCTATTAATAGTAGCATTAACACCATGGTCTTTACCTGATTCCCCTGAAGATGGACCCGGGTGGGCCTGAATGTACTTCGGACACCTACAATTATAGCAGATTCATCATAAGTTGTCAGTCATATTCAACAACACTTGTATTACAGAGAAAATGCTGTCTAAATATACATATATGTGTGTATTTAGAAATATGTACAAAATATTATTCAAGTTTGAACATAGTTTTCTTTTAATTTTAGATGTTTAATAGAAGAGTTTAAAGCTCTAATATCCGGGCATTTCAAAGTACTAAAATACATATCTTCAGAGGGCAACAAATTCTAGGTTACTTTCGCGTTTTGTTTATTATATGAAAAATTGTATTAATGCTAATTTTAGGGACCCTGTTAGACATTTTTAGCTATTTAGCTTCTGAATGTTTAAATTTTTTATTTATAAATGTAATTATTGCTTATTAGTTTTATCATGTATTTTATTTTAGTAATCGAATAGTTTATTAATATTTTATTAATTTTGGTAATTTTAGGTTATACTCTCAACAGTTGATATCATGTGCATAATGTTAAATAATTTCGTTTATTACTTTATATAAGTCCCCTTCCCCACTATTTCATTAGGAGGATTCACGAATCTTAGCTGTAAAATCTGAGATCCAAGCTATGTGTATGCATTTTTTACTCTCATGTATTCTTAATTAATAGCTTGAAATACCTTAGGCTTCAACCATTCCAGCGGAAAAAACATGTTTATATTGAGAAATAGTTTGATTTACTTCCCTTTAACTACATTTTCCAATAATCTTGAATTACCTACTTTTGTTTTGTTTTGCTAATTAGATAAGCAGGTTCTTCGTTTTGTTTTTTCATTTTCTTTGCTTCGATTTTCGTTGTTTTTAATCCAGTTTTTAAAGTAACCACCAATAGTTAGGCTTCCATTGTTGTTGACTTTCATCACATCGTGACAATTTTACCATCTTCTGTCCAAGACGTGAGTAAGCGGGATTTTCAAGACATGTCTTCAATTATACAATCCTTCTTAATCCACTGAAGCTCATTTTGGACTGTTTTACCCAATGACATTTTTTACGAGTAGAATTGATTTACTACATCATACATCAGCTTTAAAAAATCAGAAGATAGCCGATACTCGCCATATGAGAAAAGACACAACTTTTTCAAATAATAACTAAAACTTCTCCTACCATATATTCACAGACTTTTTTTAGTAACCTAAACGTGGTTTCCATCTGAAGATGAGTAGTATATTACTTTTTGATATCCGGATATAAGAGCTGTAAACTCTTCTAATAGACATCTAAAATAAACAAATCTATGTTCAAACTGGAATAATATTTTGGTTTGTTTTTTATATATTTTTATATATTTTTAATGTATTTTTATATATTTCTTAGATATAATTACGCTACTTTAGTAATATCCAGCATTTCCAATCGTATTAGGATCCTCTTCAGTGTCTGAGAGATTGTCTATCCGGATACCTTTGATATAATAATTATAAATACAATTACTTTTTTAAATAAATATATATGTCGTTTGAGTAGCTATGTTTCTGTTCATTTTTTTCGTGTTTGCGGGTGCGAATCTAGGATCTGTCAGCAGAGACAGACAGACAGACAGACAGACAGATGTTGCAAGAATAGAATCTTATATGAACTTAGTTATAAAATCATTGACGACGCAGACTTTGATATGTTTTCCAAACCAACTTTAAATTATCATTTTATAAAAAGTTGTAGAAAAGTTTTACTTTTCATTGAAATTTTTTTTCTATTTTACGTGTTCATTTTTTCTTTGGCACGCTTCTTTACAGCGACATTAATTGAAGAATTACGTTTCCTAATTGACAGTCTATTCCCACAGACAAAATATTTTCTGTGGCAATGATCTTACCTCCATTTTTTTAAACCAAATATGTTTTTTTCTTAAACTGTGTCTGGTCGTACATTTTGTAAAAAAGAAAATGACGCCTTGCAGAAATCAGACTTAAATTGTAGCAAATATTTCAGAAGAAAATAAATCTTTTTTTTCTTATGATAATGACATACGATGCCGAATCTATGAAGTAATCAAAAGTATTTTTGAAACCGAATAAAAAGTGTCACTGATAAGACACAACTTCTGAAAGCATACCCAATAGCTATCAATCGGATAACAAAACCAGAGATAGGCATGATGTCACCAAGATAAGTACCAAATTTGTGACATACCTATAAATATACAAAACAAATGCCAAAAAGATACTATCTCAACTATACATATATCTACGCATTTCTTCTAATATATGCTGAAATATTAATACAGGAAAATCACGTTGACGCGTCATAATCACGTTGACACGTCATAATCACGTTGACGCGTCATAATCACGTTGACACAAGGTTCTCGTTAGATCACCGAAGTTAAGCGATGGTGAGCCTTATCATTACCAGATTGGTGATCATTTCAGAATACCAGGCGCTGTATGTGGGAGGACCTCCGTGCAAAAACTAACGTCGCCATTTCCTCTGACTATGATATACATGCGACTGAAAACTGCTTGCGAATTTAATATTCCCTATAAGATTGATCAATCCTCCCAAGATAAACTACGCACCAGATAGTAGGCAGGTCAAACGTCTCGATATGTAAAAAAATATTATATGAAAAAAGTCTTATACAAAAATAAAGAAGTAATAGATAAAAGTATTTCATAAGAGTCTTTCATCATAAAAATGTTTTCACCTTTTAAGACAAGATCTCTTATTTAACACACCCAACAATAAACAAAGACAAATCTTATCACATGTTTCACCTCTATTAGCTAATTAATGTTTAGATAAACAGAAATAATCTACTTCAATTCTTAAATATTTCTTCAGTTGTGAACCTACCACGTGTAGAATGTGTTTTGGTTGAAATATTATTGTCTCCTTCTTCAGAGCTATATTATGTTTGGGTGGTGAATTGAATACCACGAACAAAGTTGAAAGTTTAAAATGTTCATTCATCAACTCGATTGCACAGCAATTACCGACCGGCTGTTGCGTCAAAAGTTCTCATAATCTTTTAATTAACATTTCATTACTTTGTTTTCAATGTACAATGGCGTAAACTATATTCACCTGTAACTTACAATATCAAAGATAGCATCTGCAAACAATCACGTGATTTGCTTGACGAATATCATGTCAGTACCATGTGGATTCATTCATTTTCTTATATATAGCTGATATTAATTTTATTAAAAGCATTATGATTGTTTAATTATTATATCGGTCCCCCATTATCCCTAAAATTGGCGTCAATACTAAAGTAGACCTAGTTTCCCAGATGAGTACCCTCCTAGGCTATACCTCAACATTCGATAAAAGTTTTAATATCCTTTACTCTTGCGCATCGTTCACACTACACACGCAAATTTTACCAAACTTGAGTAAAACATTCCTCGCAGAAGAAATACCAGTCGCGTACGTTTATTATTAAAAAGACATTAATTTTATAATCAATGTAACATTTTCAAAAGCCTTAAAAGGTTTTCATAAAATATCCCAGAAATTAAATAAAACATATAAATATTAAATCAAAACATATAAATATTAAATTAAAACATATAAATATTAAACTAAAAAATATAAATATTAAATTAAAATATATAAATATGAAATTAGAACATAAATATTAAATCAAAACATATAAATATTAAATTAAAATATATAAATATTAAATCAAAACATATAAATATTAAATTAAAACATATAAATATTAAACAAAAAAATAAAAATATTAAATTAAAATATATAAATATAAAATTAAAACATATAAATATTAAATTAAAATATATAAATATTAAATTA
The DNA here is from genome assembly GCA_963556195.1 of Sepiola atlantica. Lineage (NCBI taxonomy): Eukaryota > Metazoa > Mollusca > Cephalopoda > Sepiida > Sepiolidae > Sepiola > Sepiola atlantica. The sequence goes on from OY744517.1 coordinate 72,110,848, forward strand.
AAACATATAAATATTAAATTAAAACACATAAATATTAAATTAAAACATATAAATATTAAATTAAAACATATAAATATTAAACTAAAACATATAAATATTAAATTAAAACATATAAATATTAAATTAAAACATATAAATATGAAATCAAAACATATGAATATTAAATTAAAACACATAAATATTAAATTAAAACATATAAATATTAAATTAAAAAATATAGATATTAAATAAAAACTTTAAAGTATTAAATTAAAACATATGAATATTAAATTAAAACAGATAAATATTCAATTAGACATGGAAATATTAAATTAAAACATATAAATATAAAATTAAAACATATGAAAATTAAATTAAAACATATAAATATTAAATTAAAACATATAAATATTAAATTAAAACATATAAATATTAAATTTAAACATATAAATATTAAATCAAAACATATGAATATTAAATCAAAACATATAAATATTAAACTAAAATATATAAATATTAAATTAAAATATATAAATATAAAATTAGAACATAAATATTAAATCAAAACATATAAATATTAAATTAAAATATATAAATATTAAATCAAAACATATAAATATTAAATTAAAACATATAAATATTAAACAAAAAAATAAAAATATTAAATTAAAATATATAAATATAAAATTAAAACATATAAATATTAAATTAAAATATATAAATATTAAATTAAAACATATAAATATTAAATTAAAACACATAAATATTAAATTAAAACATATAAATATTAAATTAAAACATATAAATATTAAACTAAAACATATAAATATTAAATTAAAACATATAAATATTAAATTAAAACATATAAATATGAAATCAAAACATATGAATATAAAATTAAAACACATAAATATTAAATTAAAACATATAAATATTAAATTAAAAAATATAGATATTAAATAAAAACTTTAAAATATTAAATTAAAACATATGAATATTAAATTAAAACAGATAAATATTCAATTAGACATGGAAATATTAAATTAAAACATATAAATATAAAATTAAAACATATGAAAATTAAATTAAAACATATAAATATTAAATTAAAACATATAAATATTAAATTAAAACATATAAATATTAAATTTAAACATATAAATATTAAATCAAAACATATGAATATTAAATCAAAACATATAAATATTAAACTAAAATATATAAATATTAAATTAAAACATAAATATTAAATTAAAACATATAAATATGCATATGAAAGTTACCTCAGTGTATAAGAATGTTTAGTTCTGTATATAAAATGATATGTATTTTTTTAAATTTAAACTTTAATTGCAATTGCTTTTCATCAACCGTTCGTACAGATATCATGATACACATGATCGATTTTTTAATTATGTATCCCTGAGTCTTTTGACAATCAGTGTAATTTACAAAGACTTCCATCTCTTTAACATTATCCTTAATTCAAAAGCTTTCGAAAAGATTAGACCAAATATAAATATATTTCTATATATAAATACGCTTGTATGTCCGTTTGTTCATTTTCTTTGTGTCACGCATTCAGAGGATACGGTATGAAAAAGTTTAAAATGTTAAAGTGAGAGGAGCACACTTACAGTTCGGTAGTTAGTAGGAGGAACTTGAATGAAGAATTGGAAGAGAAAGTGGGAGGAGGAATTGAGAAAATCTTTTAAAGTAACAAATATTGCTCTTCATTGAAATCTTTAAAACATAGAAGGTCATCTCATCAACAGTTTTTTGTTATTATATCTTTAAAAAAGCTTTTCATTGTAGACACAATAAATAATACACGCTAGTGAATTTCGAAATAACACTATAATTGGTAAGGACTGGCATTTTGTCAAATCACATTAACAGGCTAGTGTTTTTTTGTTTTGTGTGTTAGTATCTATTATATAAAGGAACAAATTGACCATCTGAAACATCAATGTGTATATGTGTGTATGTGTGTGTGTTTGCTTGCGGGCGCACACAAAATCGTGTGATCTACCCTTTCTCCGTTTATTTTTTCATGTTTGAAAGTGTGCGATAATTGGCTACCCTGATGCGAGTTTTTATTCGATCATCTAAGCTGGGGTAATCAGGCCGAGAGTGTCTAATGTTGCAAGACCCGAAACCTTCAATGAATCTTGTTATAGCCTCGAAGACGCAATTTGGCGCATCGTTTTGCATTTTAGTCAAATTATTTCTGCTTTTGTTTTTATTAATTTTACGTGTGTATTTCTGGCACAGTTCTTTAATCAATTGAAAAATTATATTTTCTAATTGACATTCTATTCCCACAGACAAAACATTTTCAGCAGTAATGATCTTTCTTTTTCTATTTATTCTTGTTAACAAATATTACTTCTTTTTCTCAACCAAATATTCTAGAACAGACAAAACATTTTATTCACTTCTTTCTTTTATTCTTTTTTCACCAAATATTGTAGAACAGTGTCTTGTCGTAAATTTTCTAAAAGTTAACATTTTTTAGAGACACTCAAATTTCCGAAAACAATTGCGAAAATAATTAAACAAATCATTTGTGTGGGGGGGTGTACATGAAGTATTGTAAATAAATAGCTTTTTTGAATCGCCATAAAAAATACAGATGTTGTTACTTAGTCATATTACATAATACTAGCTGTATCTACCCGGCGTTACCTGGGATTTTTTAAAAATTTATTTGCTTGCATATTTTTTTAACTTAAGGTAGACAACTCCTATTATATTCTTCAATTTAAAACCAGTTATCTCCCTTGTTGATTTTTAGTTTAAGATGATTATGTAAAAAATGTTTTATATTAGCAGTTGTCTAATAAGACCAAGTATTTTTTTGATAAATTTAACTAAGTATATAATTATATTGCCAATAACACGGGACAGCAATAACAAGTGAAAATTTGCTAACCAGAAGCAAAGTTTGCTGTGTCTGCTTAAATGCTATTTGAGTTCGACTTTGAAAATCCGTCAAGATAATTTTATGGTAAAAAACACAACCCAATTTGAACGTAGCCATATTTTATGTAGTCTATGGTCCATCTTAAATTATCCTTTACTAGTTACCATAACAACCGATTTAACTATGTTTGCTGCTGCCGTTAGCCTAATGGATACTATGGCGTACTATGGAATCGACTATAAAGAAACCAAATTCTATCGATTCTACTGCTGTTATTTACGGATTAATACTGTTGGGGGAGGCATGAAGTTGGAATTCCTCTACTGTGGGTAAAATAGCAACTGCCGATTGTCATGGCCGATACCACCCTTCCTGGGAGTTCAACGTTTACACTCCTCAACCTTGCATTCTCAGGCAACATCGTGGAATGAGTACATAGAAAATGCTGCAAAGTTTGCTGCAAAGAAGATGTGATACCTCTACTGGGCTAGAAAGCTTTTCACACCTTACAGTATTCTATATCTCTATAAGGTCACCATTCGCCCGTGCACGGAGTATTGTTGCCACATCTCGGCTGGTGCGCCAATCCACTAGCCTCGGGCAAGATTCAAAAGAAGAATTTCTAACCTAATCGGTCCCGCACTATCTACCAATCTCCAGCCTCTGTAGTATTGTCGCAGAGTTGCATCCCTGTGCTAGTTTTACAAGTACTCCCCAGAAATGTGGTCCAGTGAACTTACTGCACGTGTATCCCCTAAACGTGAATATCCCCGACCCACACGATTAGCTACTAAATTCCACCATGTATTGTAGAGGGCCTTAAGTGCCGGAAGATGTTCCACTCTAATAGCTCCTTTTCTCGGACCGCTTGCCTTGAGAATCCCCTCTCTGTTCCCTATTTCACCGACCGTACCAACATGCAGAAGTGTAAATGTAATGTGAACAAATATCTTGCTTCCCAACCTCCTTATCAATATTGTCCCTATAAATATGGCCTCTGTTAAAGGATTGATTAACGCTTAAGTGGAAATATGCTTTGCTTGTGGCTAACAAAGGTTAAAAACACATTCTTGCGTTCAATAAATATATTGTCTTTCGACGTTAAATAAACCAAAATTGCCGTTAAACTAAATCTTCCTGATTTATTTTAGTATTATTAATCTACGTTTAATGTTGTGTATAGGGCCTAGACTGCTCTTGAGCTTAAATAACGAAAATGATAGACTTAGAAGGTGTTAATATTATTAGTTATATTGGAATTCATAAAACACTCATCGATTGATATTTGCTTGATCTTTTAAAGGTATACCCAATCACCGCTCCCTTAGAGGTCACTTGAGTCAGCAATATAAGCTCAAACGCTTAGGGCTAACACCTCTATTTCGATTTTCACTAATACGATCGAAGTCGGTTTATGGTTGACTAGATTACGACAGAAGCTTCCAAACGGCTGTCGCAAGCAAAGCCTTTCTCCTAAAACTGTTAGCCTTTTTGCTGTCCTCAATCAGTGACTGAGGCAATTTTTATTTTTGTCTCAATCCAGAATGCCTCTTTTTAAGGAGCTTTTTCACATAAAATAATTTCTGCGAATGCACGTATTCGCAACCCCTCAGTCTGTATATTTCGTTTTACTGTTTGTACGTCATTTTTTATTACATGCCTAAGAAAAATTATTCAGCTAATGTGCACGGTTGTTGTTCCCTTTCTTCAGAAGCTGTTGCACTGATTCTACTTTATACACTTATCTTTCAGTACAATTACTATGTTCTCTCGTACGAGATTTAAACTTTTTTCGGGTATAAATATCCACACAGTTAATCCCCTATCAAAGAGTATTAAAATAATAAGTTGCTCAAACATTTAAAATCTATTTGTTTTTGTGTCATTTAAATATCCTTTAACCCTCATTAATATCTGAGGTTTGAAAATCTCAATGGAGAGTTGCATGCTAATTCCAGGTTCTGTTTAAAGATAGTATATAAATTATACTCACTTCGGACATCCTGCGCAGATTTGAGATGTCTATAAAAGTATAAAAGTAGTCGCTGATGGGAAGAAGTCTGAAACACATTGTATGAACGCCGACGTGTCTCAAAAATCCATTCTGGTCCATCCGTTTTCCTGATATACATTAATGACTACCCAAATCACATTCTAAGATCATTTGTTGACATTTATGCAGATGACACAACTATCTATGGCAGCATTTCAAGGAGCATTAACAGTCAAGATCTTTCTGATTCTCTCTCTTCCGACCTGGAGCACGTTGTGCAATGGAGTAAAATGGCTCGTTACTTTTAATACATCTAAAACGAAGTTTCTCTCTATTGATCACCAACGTTCCGATCCTCACTTTGCCCTTGTTGAAATGAATGACATCTCCTGTTTTGATAAGCTTTTAGGACTAACTTTCGCCCAGACCTGTAAGTGGAAAAGTTACATCATATTTGTTACACATGTCGCTGGAAAAATGGTTGGATTTTTCTATCGCTCCAGAAAGTATCTCACTTCTGACGCAATCGTCTACCTGAATAAGAGCCAGATACGTCCGAAAATGGAGTGCTGTTGCAACATCTGGGGATGTGTCGCTCAGAGCACTCTCTCCTTGGAAAAGTCGGCTTCAAAATCTAGTGGAGGGTGCTCTTCTCGTCCCTACAGCCATAATACGTTGCTAGCTTTTCTCTACTCTTTCGTTATTTTGATGGTAGCTGCTCAACTGAGCCCCGAATCTCTTGTTCTCCTCCTATAAACCATTCACAGCAAAAAATCTCATCCAGCTCCAACCATGTAACGAATTATCCTTACTTCCTTTGTTTACCTAGAGCTAAGCGGAACTTCCATGAGCAGTTTATTTCCAATAACTGTCCGTCTGTGGAATGCAATACCACAGAATTGCTTCCTAGCTGACTGCAGCATAGTCGTTTTCTAGTTGAAATTGCTTCCTAGCTGACCGCAGCAGGGTCGTTTTTAAATTGAAATTGCTTCCTAGCTGACCTCAGCGGGGTCGTTTTCAAGTTCAAATTGCTTCCTAGCTGACCGCAGCATGGTCGTTTTCAAGTTCAAATTGCTTCCTAGCTGACCGCAGCATGGTCGTTTTCAAGTTCAAATTGCTTCCTAGCTGATCACAGCATGGTCGTTTTCAAGTTCAAATTGCTTCCTAACTGACCGCAGCATAGTCGTTTTCAAGTTCAATCTTAACAAGTTATTGTTGAGCCGTCCTATAAAGTTCTGTTCAGATCCAATCCATTGTCTGCAAACCATTATGTCCTCGAATGGCTATTGGGCCTTGAGGAGCTGACTTTTTAGTAAAAAGCAATCTTTAATTAGGTTCGTGAGTCTTATGATCTGACAGTAGTTTTCGAACACATCTCATATTATAATGATAGATTTAACATTCGAGGATAGTGATCTCACCCGCGCATCTTTATCTGTTAATCATGAACATAGGATGACGCAAACCAGTCACTCTACTTGAGTGTGTTTTAAAATCAAACCAATAATGACAATTCAATGATTGCCAATAGGGCAGGAAACAATATGTAATCAATTATTCTACTAAGGCTGAGTTCATCAACGTTTATTTCTCTAAAACTTTTCCTACAAAGTTTAATCACACAAAATACCTGTTTCGATGTTCCTCAATATTACTATCGGTTAATGTTTAGAATGACTTCTATTTTAATTGTTCTAATGAGCCGTAAAGTTCAGTTTACTAAACACGTTACCTATCATTTTCATTTTAATTCTGTCTATTACTCTCCTCCTTCCTCACCTCACCGTGTGTTGTTTCACCGCCCTCTATTATTTTGTACTTATTCTATCCTGTTTAACCCTATTTGGAAATAGAAAAAGATAGATAGATAGATAGAGAGAGAGAGAGAGAGGGGGGAGAGAAAGGGAGAGAAATATAGAGAGAGCGGGATAGAAGGGGGAGGAAGAAAGATAGTTAACAGGAAGAGATTTATTTTGAATTTTATCTGTTTACTTATTTTTTATTTAATTTGATTTCCAAACTTACTTTTTTTCTGATTCAAACACTCTAACCCTAATCCAATGGCTGGCGAAACGTGTCACGTTTTCTTTTCTAGTTGCTTTATTAAAAATATCATGAAAATATTTAACTTTATTTACTGTTATTAAAGTGTCAGTATGTGCGTTTACACTCTCAATCACAAATAGTCGCTTATACAGAAAATCTGACATATACACACACCATATTTGTGCGTAGGTATGGAGATATAGACATTAATTTGTATGGCTACACGCTGGTTTGTATATAAAACAGAGAAAGAATGCAATAAGGTGTTTTGATAAGTTAATTGCTTTCACACGACGCGTGGGTGACAACCAAGCAATGAAACTTGTCTCGCTTAACTGAAGTTATTTTTTGTCTTGTTTTTTATCTGCCCGATGAAATCCATGACTTATTCATAAAAAACGAAAGCGACATTACAGAGTATAAGTATTATGGCCGAATGATATGACGTCATATGACTGTCTACTAAATCGTTGTTTCTACCGAAAGGATGTCAACTAAACATTGTTAGACATTTAGCAATCGTAAAGTTATTCACAACTATGTTTGAAATTACATATATCGGAGGTGGCCGTGATGAAGTGGATACCGAAATAGACACGTTCGAATCCTGCCTGTTCTATAGCAACACTTTCACTATAGATGTTGGCAACCTTCACGGGGTTCCTTTCGTAAATACCTAATTCAAGAAAGAACCGGAAAAACAAATGCCAATGACAGCATCTAGCTGATCAAAGTCGTGCTATGCTGATCCATATGAAACAAAAAAGAATTACTCCAATTATGACATCATATATATATATATATATATATATATATATATAATATATATATATATATATATATATATATATAATATATAAACAAAATGTTAGACTTACGTCAATCAACCAACGTTTCGATGCTATGGCATCTTGTCAAAGACTCTTTGACAAAATTTCATAGCATCGAAACGTTGGTTGAATGACGTAAGGCTATAATATTGCTTATATAATTTTATAGATGCTCTGCTTGGTATTGAGCACTCTTGAAAAAATTTGTTTTATGTTCATTTCATAAACATATTTGAACTCAATTTAAACATATTTGAACTCAATTTATATATATATATATATATATATGCAGAAGCAATTAGTGCCAAATGTCCCAGCCACATTTCAACCTTACCATACTGTGGTTTATGTGGCAGAACCTGTCGTCAAATGCTGGTCTACTAAGTCACATAAGATCCTATGGTAAAGGGCAACTAAACAAGTGTCATACATGAGTTTAATACAGATATGTACAAACGGAAACCAATAGGCTTGTATTTCTTGCAGCAAAACTTGTAAAAATAATTTGGACCTGCGTAGCCATATACGTGCCAATCACCGGACATTGCCATCTTATAGGGATGACCTTCTTCTGTAAAGAAGTGGCAATCACGTACACACATACACACACACACACACACACATATATATATATATATATATATATATATATATATATATATATATATATATATATATATATATTTCTTCTTCTCCTCAACGTTGTTTTCCAGCAACCATGCTGAGAGTAGTTTACACGACTCGAACCTTTTTTCTCTTCTTTACGTAATGATGTTTTGCCAGCCATCCAAAAGAATTATGTTGTTTATAAATTCCTGTGTCAGTGTGGAGCTGACGACGTTGGCATAATATCACAAAGCTTAGAAATGAGAATATCCCAACACATTCCACGTGATATTCGTTTACACAAGGTTTCGAGATCATCCGGGAACTTTCAAGCACATGAATTTGCCATCGATAATCACCTGGTTAGTATAAATAGTTGTACTGACCAGTATCCCAATGGTTTCATTTTACACAGTGCCACGTGGACCTATCATCTCAATATCATTGAGGCGTTAGTTATTAACAATTCTCGACCTAGTTTCTGTAGACAAAAGATTATGTAACATCAGTTGGAGATATTAAATGATTCAAATCCACCATAACATAACGTTGAGAGATTTACCGTTTTTTTGTTGTTTTTTTTTCTCTCTCAATCGTTTTCTCAACTGAAACAATTTTTCCCTAATATCTCATTCGATTTTCTTAGTTTCTAATTTATCATTTTGACGTTTCCTCTTAGAGTGTCAGACGATAAGGCCTAAAGGAAAATGTTAGCAATTTTTTTCTCCACCCGCCTGTTTCATTGTATTAAAATAATGTTTCCTCTGAAATTTATCCTACGATTTTGTTGTACGCGAAATTTACTTACACACACACACATATATATATATATATATATATATATATATATATATATATATATATATATATATATATATATATATATATATATATATAAAGAGGTATCGCATTAAAACGGTTGATCTAAGAGCCTAACTAACCGCACATTTGGAATCAGCATCTTCGATCCGATGTTCTCATCGATGTCAGAAGTTCTTGAACTTTTTTGTAACTCATTATTCAAAATTTAAAAGTACGTAAACATAACATTAGAAACAAATGTTCCACAATTCTTAGGTTTCCCTTTTCCAGTTTTATCTTATTCATTGTTAGCCGATCAAACAACATACTTATAATTGAACCTTTTAACTACCAGTAAGAAAAAAAACATATAAAACTAAGTAAAGATTGTTTTTCTTTAGTCAAATACACGTACGTATTTGACATTATCTTTTATTAAAGATGGAACTTTCTTTGTTTTTTTATATATTTTAGACAATCGAAGTATTCTAGATCTATTTGGTGGGTAAATCAGATTTTTAATTTCGTATTCTTCCGCTGAACTCAAAATAAATTTAAGTAGATTAAAAAGATTTTCAGTGGATCCATGGCCGTGTGGGTAAAGCGTTCGCCTACAGTTACAATATTTTATGCCATCATACAGGATTCGAATCTCACACTAGACAATTGTTTTTGTTTTAGTTTTTGCTTGAGCGTTCCAGTTATTTCCTAGCCGATATCTGTTTTCATCATAAACCTAAATAATGCATCTTATTGCGCTTTTAAAAGATTTTAAAACTTTTTTTTTCATTTAGACTGACGGGCAGAATCGAAAAGCTTGGAAAACCCGGCCTTGATGGGTACTAGAGTAAATATATATATATATATATATATATATATATATATATATATATATATATATATATATGTTGTTGAATATTAGAGACAACTCATGTCTAGATATCCTTTGGTAGACCCTTTCAATAGTTCGAATCGGGATCTTAGTTTCGGAGGGGAATTGGCTGATGAATTTGCCGTAGTTTTGATTTGTCTCCCAAGTACTTTCAGACCCATCCGGGTCCATCTTCAGGGGAATGAGGTTAATCAGGGACAGACAATGTGTTAGTATTATAGAAGGTTTTCGCGGGAATTATGTAATAAGTACGAAACTAGAGTTGCAACTATAGACATGTTAGTATATTATTACTGAAGATGGACCCGGATGGGTCTGAAAGTACTTGGAGGATAAATTCATCAGCCAATTCCCCTCCAAAACTAAGATCCTGATTCGGACTATTGAAAGGATTTATCAAAAGAAAACCTAGACATGAGTTGTCTCTTATATTCAACAATACTTGCCTGGGAGAGAAGATGTTGCCTATATATATATATATATATATATATATATATATATATATATATATATATACTTGCATCAACTTGCATATCAAGTAGCAGATATATGCAATTTCAAATTCTATCAAATATATACTACAGGATATGTTGGTAAAAATATGAACGAATGATTTCCACCTGGGTTAAATAGCAATGCGTTTATAATAGTAGTTATTTTTCGACATTAAATAACTAAAAAATGTGTTTATTATACTATACTAGCAAAAGTATCCGGCGTTGCCCGGGGATATCTCTTCCCTGGTCGCTCCATTTCATCGTTCTCTCTTCCGTTTCCTTGGGCGAAAACTGTCTGTTCCCCGGTGGCCCGCCTCACCCTAACCCTAACCCTAACCTTAACCCTAACCCACCCTCTCTCCCTGTTGCCTGGAGCAAAAGCTGTCTCTTCTCAGGTCGTCTCCTCTCCCCCACCTCTCCTTTGCCATGGGCAATAGTATGACATATTTCTATTAAAAGTACAACCTCTGTCTTCGACCACATCCGCCCTTCGATGTATATGTAAGTTATCGTTATAAAGAAAATCAATAAATTGGAAGAACACGACCTTGTGTCTTATCGCATCACTGTGGAATAGATTTTTTTTTTAAATAGAAAAGATAAAAAATAAAAATAAAAGTTTTTTCTCGGACTTGTGGCTTTCCCTGCCTTCCCCTCAGCACCCTCTCCCCATTGTCCGGGGCAAAAGTAAGTACTAACCCTGTCTGCCCCGCCTCCTTTAGACGTATATTTCGGTCACCGTTAAAAAAAATCCTCACGTCGACTGAGATCAAACGCTAAAACTTTAGAAAATGGGCAAAGCGTCTATAACTATCGGACTACAGAACACGGTATAAAATATCACGAACAGTTAAACAAAGTGTGAAAACAATAAACATGTCTTAATAATACATTTGGTTTACATTAATTTACATTAGTTATCAGCGATTGTTTTTGTTTTGTTTTTGTTATAAAGTTTTGTTAGTAAAATAATAATGTGTTTTACCATCCATCTCTCCTAATTATTAACCAGAAAAATATTGAAAAATTTCATACTTTTTATTAATGTAAGCAAAGTGCTTATTTTGTTATCAGCGATTCGGTTCAAATTGTGTAGAAGTACATCTAGAGCAAATGTGGTATTGTGGTGATTTGGATAATTCAAGTATAGAGTAGGGTATACAATTTTATTACTTCAGACCGAAGATTCCAAACGAATCTCATTTCCAACACTTTGGATGGCCTTGTGCTTATATATTTTCTGCAAATAAAAAAAAATCAAAGTGTAGTATATGTTCGGATGGATGCTACACCCCTTCTATCGGTATCGTATTGGTCAGGGTTTGTCCTGTGCAGTTCTAGGAGGTTCACGTTTCCAAGATTTGCTTTCTCACCCGTTAAGAAAGGGGTTAGTTTATTGCTAATCGCTTGAGGCGCCAATACCGGGGAATGCTTCCGAAGTTGCTAGTATAGGGTGCTGGGTGTTGACCTTCCAAGAAAAGAGCAATTTTTTTTCATAATTTGGAAATGAGAAGAAGAAGAAGAAGAAGAAGAAGAAGAAGAAGAAGAAGAAGAAGAAGAAGAAGAAGAAAAAAGATTATAAATTAAAAGATTATTAATTAAAACCAAATGATAATTTTAAGTATCAGAATTTTGTTTTTACGAAGAAAGAATCCCATCTATTGTTTATGTAGTTTGCGATGATTATTTTGTTTGCAAAGTAAGTGTATTTAGATTCGGTTCAAATTCTTTAAAAGCTTGCGTAAAATCAATTTAGTATCACGTGTTATGTAAAAAAATATAAACACTTTTATAATGACTAAAGACAGCCGCTAACAAAAGAATTAAGTACTTTTTAAATCACTAAATACATTGATAATAACAAAGAATTTCAGCAAGTGTTTTTTTTGTTTTGTTTTGTTTTCTATGCAATTCAAACGAATCCAATGTATTTGAAGGAGGCAAAAGTTATGGTTTGTAAACATTAAAGTAAAGAAGAAATCCGTCTGGACTGAGGCAATTTTTGTGGGTACCGTACACGCACGCAAATATTTGTGTTATTAAAAAAACAAAAAACATTCTGTCTCTTCGCTAAGTAAGACGCTTTCAGCGTCCCAAATTCTCTTCGCTAAGTAAGAAAATCGAAAATGATTTCTACCTGACTGATCGTGGACATGAAAAGGTTTTGACGATTCTAAAACAGAAGTTTTGGCTGTTTCTTTCTTGTATGTAAGTGAAAGAGATTTTTTTTATTATTCTTTAGCATATGCAAACAAAAGGTATGAAGTAAAATCTAATCTAAAATAAAATCTAATCTAAAATAAAATCTAATCTAAAATAAAATCTAGCCCCGGCGTAGAAAAACGGAAGTTTCCAAAATATTTCAACAGATATATAAAAAACGATCAAATCCAAGCACACCCTTACATGTTACTTGCCTGTTCTACACGAATAAATCGACGGTGTCTTCTAATTCTGACATATTAATCGTCCGTTTTATTAATTTTTTTAATCAGCAATCTTTACGGTAAGGAAAAATTTCAACTTTAAAATACAAATGGGTGCATAAATTGTTCAGAAAACATCCCTTCATCTCTCAAGAGAATTCCGAATCATCCGAAATAAATGATTGTAGAATTAGAACAATTTGAAATCGAAGCCTGAAACTTTGAAAACAATCTTTTTTCAGAATTTTTACGATAATCGGAAAGTCTGTCGCCTACTCGACATCAATTCATTAAATTAAGAAAATAAAGTGTAAATAAAAAGTTCGGGAGGAGCATTGGTCTCAAAGACTCAATGACTAACACTTAAATTATCGTTTTTTGCAAATGGAAATTATTTGTAATGGAAATTACCCACTTCTGCAAGCTGTAATTATCACTGGAGAAGATTAAAATTTTGAAATTTAAATACAATTTTTTTTTATTATTATTATTATTATTATTATTATTATTATTATTATTATTATTATTATTATCATCATTATTATTATTATTATTATTATCATCATCATCATCATCATCATCATTATTATTATTATTATTATTATCATTATCATTATCATTATTAATAATAATAATAATAATAATGATAATGATAATGATAATGATAATGATAATGATAATAATAATAATAATAATAATAATAATAATAATAATAATAATAATAATAATAATAATATAAAAGCTGAGTTAATCAACATTTGTTTCTCAAATGTGTTTTTACTATATATTTTAATCAAACAAAATACATGCATTATGAATATTCCAATCTGGGTCACATTTTAAAGTTTTACACCATTACACACTCAATGTAAAATAACGATGCACACATTGAATAATTTTTTATACTCTTAACTTCCATCAGGGAATAATTTTACTGTTAGCTTGAATAACGCAATACCCATGTACCCTTAGGTTTTTCTAAATTTATTTTCGTGATAATCCTAAAGTTTGGTCTCTATATTAATTCATTGAAAAAAGAAGAAGAAAAAAGTTAGGGTAAATCCGTCTAAACTGATCTTTAACCGATCTTGAGGATGACTAGCACTAACACTTGGTTTTAAGAATTATCGTTTTGTTTTGTGAGTCCTAAGCATAAATCTATAGTTCACGAAAGAAAATTATCAGACGCCATTCAGATACGAATTCTATTTACTCCATACATGTTCATAGTATAACTCATCCGTGTTACTTAATGGTGACGCTGTGATAAGCACAGTGTAATGTGAAACCAAGTAATTGGATTCGACTACATCTACAATTCTTGGGGGGGGGGGTTCTCATTGGTTTTACATTCCAATTGGTTTTATACGTCCGCTCAAATGAAATTTAGTTACTCGTTTGTTTCTAATGTTTCTTGGCCTTTTGGCTAAGATCAAAGTGTAGTATCTGTTCCGATGGATACTGCACCCCATACTGGTATTGTCTTGTCCTTCGGGGCTTGACTTACGCCGGTCAATGGGTCTGTCCTGTGTAGTTCTAGGAGGTCCACCCTCCCAGGTTTTGCCTCCCCTCTTTGGGGAGGAGTAAGTTTATTGCTTACTGTCTGAGGCGCTCCTACTGGGGAATGCTGACGGGGCTGCAGCCAGCAAATTCTTGATAGGAAATTATTATTCAATAATCAAATCTTCAATTGTGTTTTTCTATTTGATTTTGGTTTTCCTTTTGTCGGTGAAAACCGTCATTAAACTTATTTAATTATCATCATCATTAATTATTTTATCATCATCAGCAGCAGCAGCAATACTATTATAATTTCATCATCACATTATTATTATTATTATTATTATTTGCACTCATTAGGAGTCTTCACACTAGTCATCGTCAGTGATTGCTCACTGATAATAACCAGTGGTGTTCCCTGGAGTCTGAGTGACAACAAGCCTCCCCAGATCTCTAGTACTCTCCACTTCTTTTCGATAATCATTGCAAATGACTTTGCACTATTGCATCAGCTGTTTACCATTAATTGCTCGTTGGTACCGACAATTGGTCTCATCTGGGATCTGTGTGGCAATAATCATCCCCAAGGTCTCAGCACTCTCAGCACTCTTCTATTGGAGGTCTGATTAATGCACTCCCTCCTCGGTCTTCCCACCCTCCTTGACCCTTCATGACTATTTTGTGACGAATCAGCCGAGGCCGGTGCCATCATTTTTTTTTTTAAATTGTAATAATAATAATAATTATTATTATTATTTACTCACTAGGAGTTATCATACTGGTCATCGTCAGTGATCGCCCACTGCCAACAACCTGTGGTATTCCCAGGAGTCTGAGTGACAACAAGTCTCATCAGACTTCCAGTATGCTCCACTTCTTTTCGCTCATCACCGCTGATGACCTTGTGGTATCGCAACAGCCACCTACCATCGATTTCCCGCTGATAAGGGCCATTGGTCCCCTCTGGGGCCTGAATGGCAACAAGCCTCCCCAAGGTCCCAGAGCTGTCCGCGCTCTTCCAGTGGAGGTCTGGTTTGCGCTTTTCCTCCTCGACCCTCTGTCCATAATTTTCGTGGTGTCAGCCTATGCTTGCGCCTCTCTCGTGCGGTTGTATTTTCCCCGGTTCTGTTTTCTTGAGCTTCCATGTGTTTGTTCTCCATTCGTTACTTATGTGGGTTGGTTTCCGACTTCGAGGACATTTCTCAGGATTGTAGCTGTTTTGATCATTACTGTCCTTTGTATGGTCTCAGTTATCCCTTTGATTCCTATTTCTCCTAGTCTTTTCTCCATGTTTTGGAGGACTGTTCCTAGTGCTCCTATGATTATTGGTGTTATACTGACTTTCTTCATGTTCCATATTCAAGTTCAGTATATTTGTTTCTTTTTTCCGTCCCTTTGATCTTCACTCTGTGGTCCGCTGGAACGGCTAAGTCTACGATTTTGCAGGATTTTTCTTTCTTGTTGATTATTATCATATCCGGTCTCCTTGCTGTTATGGGTTTGTCTGTTTGTACATTCATATCCCATATGATTTTGTGTTTTTCGTTTTCTAGTACAGTTTCTGGTTTGCGTCTGTACCGTTTTTTTGCATATTCGAAATTCAGTTGTTTGCACATTTCCCGGTGTACTTCTTTCCCCACGCTGTCATGTCTGTTCTTGTATTTCTTTTTGGGCTAGCTTGCTGCATTCACTTATTATATGATTTATCGTTTCGTCTCTTTGTCCACATAATCGGCATTTGCTGTTTTCATGGGTGTTATCTATCTTTGCTTTAATAAAGTTTGTCCTAATCGCATTGTTCTGTGCGGCCGTCAGCAGAGATTCCGTTTCTCTGTTCAAGTGTCCTTTTCTTAGCCATGCCCAGCTATTTTCATTGGTTTCATCGCTTGTGAGTCTTATAAAGCGTCCATGTAGTTGTTTTTCTTCCCACTTTTTCTTTCTTGTCTTTTTGTTTCTGGTTTCAGTGCTTCCGGAGTTTTTTGTTGGGCTGGTGTCTCTTGCTGTGGTGATCAGTCTTTCCGTGTTCTGGGTTACATATTTCTCCAGCTCTTTTTTTGGTGTCTTCCACACAGTCTTCTATACTTACCAGTCTTCTACCTCCTTCATTTCTTTTCACGTAGAGTCTGTCCGTATCGTCTTTTGGGTGCAATGCATTGTGCATAGTCATTAGTTTTCTAGTCATCTGGTCAAGGTGCCTGAGTTCTTCTTTGGTCTAGCCTATGAATGGTCCAGAGTATCTTATTAGTGATACAGCCCATTTGTTTATCCCTTTTACTAGGTTTCTGCTATATAGTTTAGTTTCTAAGAGTTTCCTGATTCTTCGTAGATATTCTTTTCCAATCTTCTCTTTCATTTCTGTATATTTGATTGTGTCTGCTTCCAGAACTCCCAGGTATTTATAACTATCTTGTTCTCCTAGCGCCCTCATCTCTTCTTGGTTGGGGAGTTTTATACCTTCTGTCGTCTCCAGTTTTCCTCTTTTAATCTCTAGTAGTGCACATGTTTCTATTCCAAACTCCATTTGGATATCCTGGCTGAATATCCTGGTTGTATTTATCAGCTTTTCCATTTCTTTTTTGATTTTTGCAAACAGTTTAAGGTCATTCATGTACATCAGGTGGTTTATTCTTTGTTCTGTATCCGTAAACCTGTATCCGGCATCACACTTTCTGAGTATGTAGTTGAGTGGCATCATGGCTATTATAAACAATAGTGGTGATAGAGAATCTCCTTGAAAAATGCCTCTCTGTATTTTTATCTCAGACAGGTGTTGTCCTCCGGCTGTCAGTTTTAGTCTCCATGTTTCCATCGCTTTCTGGGTGAGATTAATAATCCTGTCTGGTATCTTGTATATTTTTAAGCATTCAATTATCCACGTTTGGGGGATTCTGTCGTAGGCGTTCTTGTAGTCAATCATTATTATTATTATTATTATTATTATTATTATTATTATTATTATTATTATTTCATCACGATCATCATTATTATTTACTAAAATTAAAATGGCGATAGAGCGAAAACAGCGACAAAATTCATTTCTTAGCCGGAAGCATCTTGGAATTAATCGATTAAATTGTTGCCATGTTATGCCCCACCTTAGACTAGGTTTATCCATGCACGTCTATATACGACATTAATTATACAGAGTGGTTCCTATAGAAGCCGTAGCTCGGTGTGATGAACAAAAACAAATTTTTCTATTAGCCTTTTTGTTATATTTTACTTTTATTTCTCGACAACCAGACAAAGAATTATTGGAAAAAAAACAATTTAAAAAAATTCATTTTCTGTCCCAAACTCGAAAAAATCTATTCTCGATTGTTATTTGAAAAATTAAACAGAGATTCACTTTAGTTTCACTGAATTACTCTACAACATAAAATATCACACACACACGATTACGCACACATATCAAGAAAAAATTTTCTCATTATCTTACCCGATTAGATATATATTCCTCAAGTCTGTCTCACAAGATCACCGATAAACGAAATATATCAGTATTGCTAATTTGTATGCATTTCTGTATTAAGTAACAACTGCATTTTCAACAGCAACAAATTAATTTTATGATAACTCATGTTTATTTTCTTTCATTGCATCTTCAATTTCATTCTATCTGTTTTAAGAAGAAATGTGCGAGAATGGGAAGCTTTACAATACTGATAACATTGTAAAGTTCTACACTCGGTGTTTTAAAACTATGCAGAATTGAAATACATTTTTAAGGGGATCGTTTTCCTATAAGCTTCAATGACGTAATGATCCCTTCATCCTGCCGGGAACATTGAAAATAATTAAACAATGATTCGCTTTTATTTCGTTAAATCATTTATGAAACACAACCTATCGCACATATCAAGAATATTTTAATTAGGAGAGTTTGAATTACCTACTAGACACAATTTTCGAGTTTCTTTGGTCTCTCTGTACAAGGGTTTGTCAGGACAACCTGGTATGAGGATACTTTCCCCTACAAGTAAACCCTGACTAAATATTCAAAATAACATAGTATTCGAAGCACAAATAAGATCCCCTCGGTATGGCTAACCAACACTGGCTCATACGAGAAATGATACACCTTCTCCTGGTGATGTTACCTCAAGTAACAACACTTATCTGGATACTCTACCAGACTAGATAAATTCTTGTCCTGGAATCATGTAAGACCAAGAGACCACAAGAAACATATACTATAACATAGTTAACTGGTCAATTGGGGAGAGGAACATGAATGTTCTTAACTTCTTTACTAACTCAACGTTTGACAGGTAAAGAGAACTTTAATGGGATACTATGTATCTCATATAGATATCAAGTGTTAGCCCCAGGGAGAGGGTCCCTTGATTTCTGAGAACTTCGACTAGAGTAAAATGAAACAGGAAAGAAAGATATTTGTCTTAATCTTACCCGCTGAGATATGTATTCCTCAAGTCTGCCCCACAGATCACAGATAAAGAAAATAGATGGGTATTATTAATTTGCATGTCTTTTTGTAGTAGATAGCAACTGAATTTTTTACTACAAGTGTTATATATTGTAAAAAGTGTTGTAAAAAAATTTGGAAACTTGTTGGAAGTATTGATATGGTTTGTATGTTATTATATGTAATTGACAATTGTTACCCATTAGATATGTAATAGTTAATCGAGGGTAGGTAGCTGATGAGTTAGCTTGACCTTGTGGCATAGAAGGGATTTGCAGTGAGACATCAGTTGAAGTGTGCAAGTTAGTGAGAAAACATAATAATGTAAGTGTCTGCTATATTGAGGTTTTAGGCACCTGTTCCATATCTTAAGATAGCAGAAGTAACTTCTAGCTGACACGACATGAAAATCAGTAATTTAATTAAATTAAATATTTTTAATTAAATAGTTTTAATTAAATTTAATTAATCCATTTGGCCGGTTGGGGTGGTGCATACATAAAAAGACAACATTTTTTAATGCTATTATAAATCTATATGTAAAGTTATGTATGTTTATATGTTTATTTATTTCTCTGTACAGGATTCACTCCTAAACTAATTAACTGATCATTAGATTTTTTAAACTTTGCTAGTAGGTATACGGGTTGATAATGTGGGTATATTTAGATTTATTTAGTTGCATGCAAAAGGGACAAGGAAGGGTGGAATCCCTTCGTGAAAATTCATAGAGCTCCGATTTTCTTTTAAATTCTAACAATCAGTACTAGAGATCAATGAATAAATATTCCCCAAATTTCAGGGATTTTTTAATTTTTAAAGGTTTTTAGAATGAATATGGGAAAAAGCTTTGATTTGAAAATTCAACTATTTTAGATTTAATTTGATCTATAGTCATTAGACACTAATTAAGCAATATTCTCTTGATTTCAATTTCTTTTTAAACCCCCTGAAGCTTAGACTTTAAATTTTAGACATTTATTTCAGAATTAGGTAATAAAGGTTTATTAAAATTGGAATAAGGATTCTAGGCATAAAGTTTAATAGCATTATATTTTTATTATTATGGAGACATAAAAGTGGTGCAAAACTGTTCTGTTCAAGAATTAATTTTACCTGTATTGGGCCGGATATTCTTTCAGTTCTAACTAAAAACGTGGTCGTCGTTTCAGCCCAACCGAAAGAAAGGGGACCTGGAGAAAAGTATCAGCCTTAGTGAACGAGAAAAGGGATACATACACCAAAAGTGTGGTATACAATGTAAATATCTTATTTTCCGGCATATACCTAGCATGGTTTTCCCGTAAATGTATTACTGATTATTTCAACTAATCGCAAACATAAACTTATCCAGTTCAAGATGTTCTTAAGTATTATATGTATTTATAACTTTGGGTATTAATACCGATTTGTAAAAATTAGACACAGTTCCACACGTCATGCAAATATTGAATGATCCTGTGTCCGACTGGGTTTATTGGAATGTTAAATGTTATATAGGAAGTCAAATACATTGAGAAGCAACTGATCCGATTATCATATTTCTTTTAGAGGAAGGCAACTGCTATTACCAAGTGGCTTCCGCATATCTTCATGCGCGGGTTTGCCTTGTTCATACGTTATTTTATTTTATCTTTTATGGAAATCGCTCTAGACTAGGGATGAAGCCACTTGATGTAAGGAGCTAAAAAAATACTACTTCAAGGTTAAAAAACTAGCCAACAATATGTGTTAGATGGATAGATTCTACCCAGAAAACAGCAATTCTTCCCCCTTTGTCAGAAACATCGCTCATGGAATGTGAGGACTAAAGGAGAAAATAAGATAAGCGAGTGTTACAAGGCTGCTGAAAGTAAACCCAATGTCCACTTTTTGCTCTTCGTGCCTTATAGGTAGCGGACTAGCGGACACACTAGAAAACATATAAGAGATTAGCAACGACAGTCAGAACCTGCAACTCAGTCAGTTTCCTATACAACATTCTTCTTACACTTTCTACATGACCTCAGACAAAACACACTCAGCTAAGTAATTGTACACGAAAAAGCATTACTTCTTATATATTATGTATAAAATTGAGCCAGCCTTCTCCTATGTTGTTTACCCATAAAGCTTTGTTAACAAAAGATACATGTTTAAACGTGTTCAGTCATTCAGTTTGGGTAAATATTGGTCCGTGTTTCTTGAAAACAAAACGTCAATTTCCAATTGTTTTCATTGAATTTAATATTTAATCAGTTCAATAGTTTTTTGCTTTATTACTAATATAATAGGATTCGGAGGAACTAACCCTTCTACAGTCCCACGTCTACTTCCTGTCACCCATGACACCATGTAGAAATCTGAAAGAAATCTAATTAGAGTCATTTTTCGAATTTCACGGCTAATACCTTCTTCCTCCTTGCATTTTGCTACCTACTTACACAATAACTTTCCATAGCATGCTTTCTAACCTGTGTATCACTTGCACAGTGGTCAAATTGATAAGACGTCAACCTGCTAAGTCGTGATTCAGAGTTCAATTCCCGTCTGAGAAAGCAAATTTGTGTTGCCTTTTTTACATTTACTCTTATTTTAAAATACAGGCGAATTTTAGCTTTAAAATATGGGAAAGAAAGAAAATAAATGTTTGGCTTTTTACATATTTTAAAAGATTACGCAAAATTTTCTTCACATCTATTGGGTAGCATTTATTTTTAGAATTGGCTCAGGTGCTGCAGGGGATTTGACCTCTAATATAAATCGACATTGTGTCACATGTTGGCAAGAGGACAGATGTATATCAATATTTGCTTCTAAAAAGTTATATCCAATTACCTTGATTTCGAAAAGTGTGACATGATCCAAGTGAATTTATGTTGCTTCCGTGTCGTCTGGTGTTGCATGCCAACAGTGTTAGTGTTATTTTCTCACAGAAGACTCTCACTTAGAACTGATTATTATTCAGCATGTTAACTGCTGTGCCACGTGTTCATGTGGATCCGTGGCACAAAGTATAAAGATGTTAACGGTTCAATCCCTAGTACTAGCAATACAAAGAATCACTTATGACTTCCACCCGGTCAATTAAATAAAGGGTACAGTTCGAAATTCCGTACAGATTCCCGTGTTCGACATGAAGATTCAGAGTTCGACAAGACGCGCCTGATTAGGTCGGAGATTACATCAGCCAAAACGTTGTGAGAATAGTATCCAAGATGAGAACAATAGTCCGAATAATCGAAATAATACAAATTCTTAATTCTCATCTCAAAAAAAATTTCTAAAAATGCAAATACACAATAAAAGGTTTGGTATTTGTGTTTTAAGGAATAATAATCCTTTTTCGGATTATTTAACGCCAAAACACAATAAAAGGTTGTTGGGGTATTTAACGCAAAGGAACAATTAAAGGATTGCTTTATATATCTTTCGTATATCATCCTTTGGGGGTTATTAAATGTTAAATCCCAATTAAAGGATTTTTGCATTTTATTTTCCGCTATTTTAACTCTTTTGTGGATGATTTAATGCCAAACAAGTTTATTCTATCGGTTTTCCGATATGTTAATCCTTTTGAGAGTATTGAATACTGAAAGGCAACGAAAGGCTCGATATGTTTATTTTATGCGATATTAATCCAATTGAGTGTATTTAATGCCGATTTGTCTGTATTATTGAAAGTGAACCCTTGGGGGTAATTTAATTCCTCAACACAGTAAAAGGCTTAGCTTGTCTGTTTTATGGAATATTAAAGTTTTGGGGATTTATTCAATGGCGAAAGAAAAACGAGCAAGCCTGGAAGTCTTTCACGCATCTTATCAAAGAAACGTGTGAGATTCTAGATCATTCAAGGTAACAATGTCTTTCAAAGATCATCTACACATGCGTAAACACGTAACTACGCATGCGCATTACATGCGTTAACGGATTTGTCTACGCGCCACTGGATTCGTATGCGAGTTTTATGTCTTAACACGAGATTTATCTCCAATCTGTGAAACGTTTTATTCTGCTCAGATAAACTTTGAATAAAATGGCGTCCCACCCACTCTGCGCGTGTAGCCCCGTCGTCATAAGCTGCCATGCAATTTACTGTCATTGACAATAAGCACATTCAAACGATACTTGCATTGTACCCTCTCCCTTTTACTCAATCTCTCTTATTCTCTTTCCCCTCTCTCTCTCTCTCTATCTCTATCTCTCTCTCTCTCTATATATATATATATATATATAAGATATATATATATGTGCGTGTGTGCGTATGAATATAAACATATATATAAGTATGTATATATACATATATATATATATTACATATATGTATATATGTATGTATATGTATACATATGTGTATATATATGCATATAAATATATATATATATAATATATATATATGTATTATAAATATATATATAAGATATATGTATATGTGTGTGCGTGTGTGCGTATAAATATAAATATATATAAGTATGTATATATACATATATATATATATATATATATATATTACATATATGTATATATGTATGTATATGTATACATATGTGTGTATATATATGCATATAAATATATATATAATATATATATATATATATATATATATATTATAAATATATAATATATATATATATTATAAATATATAATATATATATATATATTATAAATATATAATATATATATATGTGTGTGTGTGTGTGTGTGTGTGTGTGTGTGTGTGTGTGTGTGTGTGTGACATTCTATGTCGATTGTGGGTGTTGATCATTTTCTCACATGACCGGATAATCTTTTGCAGATTCGGGGGTGAACGAATAAAGGAAATGTCCAATATTCATATTCTCGGTGTATATTTTTATTTCTTTAATCGATGGTTTTGCTTCCATAAGTCATATGCAGGATAGTTAATGTATTGTCGAAATATCCATTAAATGTTAGTTTCGTATAGATTTTAGGCGATTTCAGGGATCGTTCTTGTCGTTACGATTACAGTTTTACTAGCAGGAAGACCCGGCATTGCCCGGGATTGAATTAGGAACTCTATTTCATTTCATGCCCAGCCCATAACACTATATTACAGTTTTTATTCCTACTTTTTCACATTTGATTAAATTCAATTTTTGGGTTGGGGCATCAATTGGGTGGAACAGGGTGAAAAGTAACGTGACATTAATCTCGATAAATTTATAGTCATTAACTTTCTTTCAGGGACACCTGGCGTTCCCCTAGAATCAATAACGACATCTGCGAACTAACAATTTTTCATTTCTATTACTAACAACTTATAAATAAAATGAAGTAAAATTCCTTCTTTTATATTAAGCACAATATTTTTGGCCTCCTTTGATCAAAATGGAATATACTTATCCAAGTTTCACTGAGTAATATAGTTTTAGAATATCTATATGCGGCTATGGGGGTTTATCTCCAAAACACAGGAACTAGAACTTTATAAAGAGAGACATTTTATACATATGGCGTGCGTTTCTGGAAGCGAATTTGGAATCGCGCCACGTTGATTATTCTATTGTGTCATTAAAAATTGAAACAACGTCGTAAGAATAAATAAAAGAAACAATAAATATATATAAAAGCATGATCTGTTATATTTTCACTTACTGATGCTTGTATAAATCATTGTCGTCGAACCTTGCTTGTCCGTAGATAAACAAAACACTCGGACGCCGATGTTGATTTATTAAAAGGTTCATTTAAAAGAAAATATCAGAGAGAGAAAGACATACATATAGATATAGGGCTACACTTTGCGCTCTAGACACGTCTTTCCTGCTTGAAGTATGGCCAAACAAAAAGTTAGAAAATCTTCGTCCGAAAGTCACGTGGTTTCGCGACTATCGTCTGGGTTCATCTTTGACCCTTAAAAGTGCAACTCAGGCTTTCCCATTCAAACACGGCCTCCGTTATGTAACAATTAATAAACTTTTCCAATAATAAAAGCATAGAAAAATCCTGCATCTATAGAAGTATAAGAATTATTGTAGAATAACTTGAATAAATCTGAGTTTCAAATATTTGTATAACTCTATCAATGTTGGATAATCTTTCCTTTTAATAATCATTTCATCACTCATACCTGCGCTTTTTTTGCTTTTCTTTTTTAATTCATCATCATCATCATCATCATGATCATCATCATCGGGGTTTTTTCTCTCCTGGTGGACGACCCCTTTCGTTTTCTTTTTTAATTAATTGTATAAATATACGGTGAGTTTCATGACGTGAACTTAAAATGGCGTCAACATTATTATTAGTACTATCAAATATATGCTCCCTCCGGTCGCATATTTTTGCTAGGAGCCGCGTCAGAAATGAACGCTCACTCGTAAACCGATGGAGCCCCAGTCATATTTCTTGGGTGGTTAGACATTGATTTTCTTTGTTTATGACCAAGAATATTTTTAGTTGAAAATAAAGTAAAAAAAGAAATTCGACCCTACCCCGATTTTTGTTTTACCCTCCCCCATACATAGAAATATTTTTAGTTAAGAAAAGTAAAAAAAAAAAATGTTTTGACCGCCCCCCCCCCCAATTTTTTTATCCTCCCACATACATATAAATATTTTTAATTAAAAATGAAAAAATAGAAAAACCTAACCCTAACTCTAAACCCAAATTCTAACCCCCACTTTGACCATGACCCTAACCCTAACGACGGGGTCAAAGTTAGCACGGGTCCTAAAGTGAAAAAGTACCAAAAAATCAAATACAGTGAATACGATTAGTTATGTGAATGCTCTGGGAAATAAAGTTTACCTAAATTAAATTCATTAGAATGTGTGTGTGTGTTTGTTTAATGACCTTTTTTTAATTAAACAATTTGATTCTAAAATCAGTTGTATAGTTTTCCAGTACAATGTGTTAGTTTTTTGTTGACAGAAAAGAAAAAAAATCACATAACGGAGGGAGGTAACCAATTCAATGGATTAATGCTGGCTGTTTAATCAGTTTCGTCATAGTTATATAAACTACGTAACTTATTTCATGTATGTATATATATATAAATAATAAAAGAAATAATCATAATTTATAAGTAAGATTATTAGAGAGCAAAATAGCGTAAATACATGTGGAAATCTGAAGAAAACAATCATGAGTGTAATAAAAAAAATCAGAGTAAAACTATCACGGTAAATGCCAGCGTTTTGTTTACATTTTAAATAACGCGCCGTCTTGCGTCCATACTGAATTAACGGAGGGAGGGAAGCAATTCAATGGATTAACGCTGGCTGTTTAATCAGTTTCGTCATAGTTATATTGACTACGTAACTTATTTCATGTATGTATATATATATAAATAATAAAAGAAATAATTATAGTTTATAAGTAAGATTATTAGCGAGCAACATAGCGTAAATACATGTGGAAATCTGAAGAAAACAATCATGAGTGAATATTTGCGAATACTAATTTATTAGAAGTTCAAAAGCAAATGATTATGTAAATTGAGAAATGCGCATAGTGTTTACAGCGGTGTTTTAGTAGTATATAATGAAGCTGTCTTACTTAGTAAATAGTCATACTACTTTGATGGAGTTTCGGCTTCAGACAGACAGACAGACAGACAGATACATAAACTTCAGTATTGATAGATTATCTGAAGATCGGTCACTCCAATTTTTAGGATGACAGATCTTCGTGTTGGATATCCTGGAATAAAGGTTCTTCAGGTTTGGGTAAGATCTAAAGTAAGTATATATGACTGAATCTTTTAAAAATGTTATTGCATGTTTTCTATCACAGAAACCAGTCTCTCAGAGCTCGCAATTATGCAATTGCAAAGTGACGATTACATTGAAATAATTCAGTTGTCTCAAACATAGACTTTAAAGTGTTCAATCAAGTGCGATGCTTGTGATAGCGTGATGAATTGGACGAAATACTCCATATAAAAATTGGATTTTATGAAAATGTCAAATTAAATCGAAATCTACCCAGTCTATAAGAGGAAATGTAAGATGACTGATCTTTGCGTGGGGAATATTCCGGGGTGGCTGATTTTCAGATAATGAATTTTCGATTGACTAGTCAACTGAGTATTTAACGGTGATGGATTTTCAGATAATCCAATTATTTGATTATATCGTTAGACGTAATATATCGAAGTTTGCAATCAAAATAAAAAGTTATACGTACCAAAAAATACAAGCAATATATAATCAAATAATAACCATTAAATACCCCCCCCCCCAAATTAAATAACACTAAAACGAAACAAAACAATTATTTCGCCATTAAATAATCCCAAAAGTGTTAAATAGCATTAAAACTAAAAAACATATTTAGCCATTAAATACCCACCGGCACTAAATTTAATAACATCAAAATAACATAAATATTAAATAACATTAAAACAGCCAAACAAAGCCTTTTGTTATGTTGGTATCATATAATCACGTTGACACAACGGTTCCTTTTAGATCACCGAAGTTAAGCGCCGTTGAGCCTGGTCACTACTAAAATGGGTGACCATTTGGAGATACAAGGTGCTGTATGTGCTCTCCGCTTATCTCGGCATTGTTTCCAGTCGTTCTGTACTTTTCCTTGCCACCGGAATCAAGCAGTGCCGACTCAAGAGACGTGTGGTTAGTCATTACGCAACCCTTGCTTCACAATTACACGCGCAGCCACACTTACAGGGGGTATCCATTGTCTCCTGAGACTGAACGGAGGCCATGAATATAACCATTAAATGGTTGATTTGCCATAAAACACATAAACACATTCAAAGCACACCTAAAATACATGACAAAAACTCAAATATCTCATCACTAAAGAATCTACGCTTGAGTGAATGACTCACTAGGAAGTTTACATCAACCGAGAAATATTTTTATTGTTTGCGATTATATCACCTTTCCGATGTGAAAAAGGAAATTACATTAGGTGGGTTGTTTATGACCGCCTTTCGTTTCGAAAAAGTTGTCATGATGGAATTAGTGAGATTGACACGATTGTGATGGAAGGGGTGGCGACAAGCAAAAGTCGTGAAAGAGAGACGATTGAGTTTTTGTTTGTGTGTGTATACGGTTTCCCTTTTAATATTAATGAAGCTATCGACCATGAAAGAAAGAAAGAAATCTACACGCTATCGCTAAATATGATGAGAAATCGACTTGGAGAATGTTTTCTTTGTAGACTATGAGAGTGTTACACGTCTAATTGCAATCGGTTAACAGAGTGAGGTTAACAGGGGTAGAGAGTAACCATGGCAAATAATTGCAGGCAAGAGCACGATTTTAGGCCAGGAAAAATTCTTAAGTAATTGTTGTTACGAATTATACGATGTAAAGATATTTTGCATATCATAAACTATTTCGTCTCAAGGTGTATTAAAATTAAGCTCTAGTAAATAAGGCACAGTGGGAATATGCTTATTCATGAATCAAACTAATGTCGTGCTCTCACATGCGTTTTTCTTGCTTTCATCTTTTTCGTGTTATCGTTCCTTATTGTATAAGCATGCTTTCAAACCTGTGTATCACTTGCACAGTGGTCAAATTGATAAGATGTCAACCTGCTAAGTCGTGATTCAGAGTTCAATCCCCGTCTGAGAACGCAAGTTTGTGTTGTCTTATTCTTACATTTACACTTATTTTTAAATTACGGGCAAATTGTATCTTTGGAATGTGGGAAAGAAAAAAAAATGTTTGGCTTTTTGCTTATTTTAAAAGATGGCGCAAAATCTTCTTCACAGCATTTATTTTTATAAATGGCTCAAGTGCTGCAATAAAAATCGACATTCTGTCACATGTTGGCATACCTAGCGTAATGCAGGTATACGTTGTTTCTTATTCGCTACTAGAAGAGATACAAGTGCCAGTCGTTAAATATTTGATATAATTATTTTTTATTTAGAAAGTTTTAAAAAGATTCATGACATAAAAGAAATAATAGAAATTGTTCATGCAAAACCGAATGGGTCGTCGTTGCCGAGTTGTTTATGCGACGGACTAATAATCCAGTGGTGTGTTCCTGCACATGTTCGAATCCAATCGGCGACGATTCTTTTCGATTTTACGTGCAGTCAATAGCAAGATCAACGTGTACACATAATAGGAATTTGAATACACATACGTTTATTCTCATTCGCTACAAGAAGATAAACAAGTGCCAGTCGTAAAAGATTCAATGTAATTTTTGTTTAACTTTTAAAGAGATTCATGACATAAAAAAAGAAAAAGTTAATTGTTACAGCAAAACCGAATGTGTCGTCGTGGCCGAGTTGTAAGTGCGACGGACTAGTAGGTTCGAATCCAATCGTCGACGATTATTTTCGATTTTACGTGCAGTCAATAGTAAGATCAACGTGTATATATATTAGGAATTTGAATACAAATACGTTGTTTCTCATTCGCTACAAAAAGACAAACAATTGCCAGTCGTTTAAGATTTGATATAATTATTTTTTACATGAAAAAAAATTCATTACATAAAAGAACTAATAGAAATTGTTCATGCTAAACCGAAGTATTCGTCGTGGCCGAGTTGTAAGTGCGACGAGCTAGTAATCGAGTGGGGTGTCCCTGTATACGTTTAAATCCAATCGTCGACGATTCTTTTCGATTTTACGTGCAGTCAATTGCAAGATAAACGTGTATATATGAGAGAAATTGTAATACACGTACGTTGCTTCTCATTCGCTACAAGAAGATACACAAGTGCCAGTCGTTGAATATTTAATATGATTATTTTTTAACTTTAAAATAGATTAACGACATAAAAGAACTCATAGAAATTGTTCACGCTAAACCGAAAGATTCGTCGTTGCCGAGTTGTGAGTGCGACGGGCTAGTAATCCAGTGGGGTGTCACTGCATAGGGTCGAATCCAATCGGCGACGATTCTTTTCGATTTTACGTGCAGTAAATAGCAAGATCAACGTGTACATGCCATAGGAATTGTAATACACGTACGTTGTTTCTCATTCGCTTCAAAAAGACAAACAAGTGGCAGTCGTTAAAGATTTAATATAATTATTATTTTCCTTTAAAAGTGATTCATGACATAAAAGAACTAATAGAAATTGTTTACGCTAAACCGAGGGGTCTTCGTTTCCGAGTTGTAAGTGCGACGGGCTATAATCCAGTGGGGTCTCCCTGCATAGGTTCGAATCCGATCGGCGACGATTCTTTTCGATTTTACGTGCAGTCAATAGCCATATAAACGTGTACATATAATAGCGATTTGAATACACATGCGTGGTTTTTCATTCACTACAAGAAGATAAACAAGTGCCAGTCGTTTAGAATTTAGTATGATTCTTTTTTAACTTCACAAGAGAGTCATAACATAAAAGAACTAATAGAAATTTTACATGTTAAACCGAAGGGCTCGTCGTGGCCGATTTGTGAGTTCGATTGGCTAGTAATCAAGTGGGGTGTAACTGCATAAGTTTGAATCCAATCGGCGACGATTCATTTCGATTTTACGTGGAGTCAATAGCTAGATGAACCTGTACATATAATAGGAATTAGAATACACATACGTTGTTTCTCATTCGCTACAAGACGAACAAGTGCTAGTCGTTAAAGAGTTAATATGATTATGTTTTAACTTCACAAGAGATTCATGACATAAAAGAACTAATAGAAATTGTTCATGCTGAACTGAAGGAGTCGTCGTGGCCGAGTTTTAAGTGCAATGGACTAGTAATCCAGTGGGGTGTCCCTTCATAGGGTCGAATCCAATCGGCGACGTTTCTTTTCGATTTTACGTGGAGTCAATAGCAAGATCAACGTGTACATAAAATAAGAATGAAAATACACACACGTTGTTTCTCATTCGCTACAAAAGATAAACAAGTGCCAGTCATTTAAGATTAAATATGATTCTTTTTTAACTTCACAAGAGATTCATGACATAAAAGAACTAATAGAAATTGTTCATGCTTAAACCGAGGGAGTCTTCATTGCCGAGTCGGTAGTGCGACCGGCTATAATCCAGTGGGATGTCCATGCATAGGTTTGAATCCAATCGGCGACGATTCTTTTCGATTTTACGTGAAGTCAATAGCAAGATAAACGTGTATATATGATAGGACTTTTAATACACATACGTTGTTTCTCATTCGCTAATCGGATATATAACAAGTTCCAGTCGTTGAAGATTTAATATGATTATTTTTTAACTTTAAAAGAGATTCATGACATGAAAGAAATAATAGAAATTGTTCATGCTAAACCGACGGGGTCGTCGTGGCTGATTTGTAAGAGCGACGTGTCACTGCATTGGTTCGAATCCACTCGGTGACGATTCTTTTCGATTTTACGTGCAGTCAATAACAAGATCAACGTGTACATATGGTAAGAATTAGAATACACATACGTGTTCCTCATTCCCTACACGAAGACAAACAAGTGCTAGTCGTTAAAGATTTAATATGATTTTTTTAACTTTTAAAGAGATTCATGACAAAACAACTAATAGGAATTTTTCATGCTAAACCGAGGGGGTATTCGTTGCCGAGTTGGTAGTGCGACGGGCTATAATCCAGTGGGATGTCCCTGCATAGGTTCCAGACCTATCGGTGACGGTTCTTTTCGATTTTACGTGCCGTAAATAGCAAGATCAACGTGTATATATATAATAGCAATTTTAATACACATGCGTTGTTTTTTATTCGCTACAAAAAGATAAACAAGTGCCAGAACTAATAGAAATTGTTCATGCTATACGGAAGGGCTCGTTGTGGCCGACTAGTAAGTGGCACAGACTAGTAATCCAGTGCGGTGTCACTGCATAGGTTCTAATCCAATCGGCTACGATCTTTTTCGATTTTACGTACAGTCAATAGCAAGATCAACGTGTACATATAATAGCAATTAGAATACACATACGTTGTTTCTCATTCGCTACAAGAAGATGAACAAGTGACAGTCGTTGAAGATTTAATATAATTATTTTTTAACTTTTAAAGAGATACATGACATAAAAGAACTAATAGAAAGTGTTCATGCTAAACCGAAGGGGTCGTCATGGCCGAGTTGTAAGTGCGACGGGCCAGTAATTAAGTCGGGTGTCACTGCATCAATCTGAATCCAATAAGCGACGATTCTTTTCATTTTTACTTGAAGTCAATAGCAACATCAACGTGTGTATATTATAGGAATTTAAATACATATACGTTGTTTCTCATTCCCTACAAGAAGACAAACAAGTGCCAGTCGTTAAAAATAAAACCTGTTTCTTTTTAACTTCAAGAAAGATCCATGACATGAAAGAACTAATAGAAAATGTTCATGCTAAACCAATGGGGTCGTCGTGGCCGAGTTATAAGTGCGATGGGCTAGTAATTAAGTCGGATGTAACTGCATGAATTTGAATCCAATCAGCGACGATTCTTTTCGATTTTACCTGCAGTCAATAGAAAAACCTACGTGTATATATGATAGGAAGTTGAATACACATACCTTGATTCTCATTCGCTACAAGAAAATAAACAAGGGCCAGTCGTTAAAAATTAAACATGATTTTTTTTTAACTTACTAGAAGATTCATGACATAAATGAACTAATAGAAATTGTTCATGCTATACCGAAGGGGTCGTCTTGGCCGAGTTCTAAGTGCGACGGGCTAGTAATCTAGCGGGGTTTAACTGCATAGGTTTGAATCCAATCGGCGACGATTCTTTTCGATTTTACGTGCAGTTAATAGCAAAATCAACGCGTATGTATGATAGAAATTTGAATACACCTACGTAATTTCTCATTCGCTACAAGAAAATAAATAAGGAGCAGTCGTTGAATATTTAATATAACTATTTTTTTACTTTAAAAAAGATTCATGACATAAATGAACTAATAAAAAATTTTCATGCTAAACCGAAGGGGTCGTCTTTTAAGTGAGACTGACTAGTAATCTAGTGGGGTGTATCTGCATAGGTTCGAATTCAATCGGCGACGATTCTTTCTTTTGGATTTTACGTGCAGTCAATAGCAAGATCAACGTGTACATATAATAGGAATTAGAATACACATACGTTGTTTCTCATTCGCTACAAGAAGATAATCAAGTGGCAGTCGTTGAAGATTTAATATAATTATCTTTTAACTTTAAAAGAGATTCATGACATAAAAAAACTAATAGAAATTTTTCGTGCGCAACCAATCGGGTCGTCGTTGTCGAGTTGTTAGTGCGACGGATTTGTATTTCAGTGGGGTGTCCCTGCATAGGTTCGAATCAAATTGACGACGACTCTTTTACATTTTACGTGCAGTGAAGTGCAAGATCAACGTGTACGTATAATCAAGAGAGGCGCGAGGGCGCTCTATCTCTCAATAGACTTCAAATAGCCTATGCTTGAAATCTCATCTCTTTGGTTAATTATAACTCAAAAACCAACAAACCAAATGAGTTAAAACTTTCCACAAAATTTTTATTTATAGGTTCTATAAGTTTGTAAAAGTTCAGCATCATGTTAAGCCGATAATTTATTTTATTTCCATGTTTATTCAATGATAAATTCTAGTATACTGAAATCATATTCCATCAGTATGTGCCACCCTGTATCTCATGAACTATTTGATGGATTCAGCTGATTTTGGGCAGAGATTGAGGTTCTAGGGTCTAGTTGATGGCATTTTAATTTCAGTTTACCATATACCTTAGTTTTTCTAGAAATTTTTTAAAAACCTTTAAAATGACCATTGTATTGAGGCATAGCCTTTACAAAAGTAGTGACATTCCATAATAAATTCCATTTGGGAATTTCCTTGCTTTTGTACATTTAGTGTATATGAATTTTAATCTTAACCTTATTAAGGGCATATAATTTCAGTATACTGGCATTTATCATGGAATAAACATGGAAATAAAATAAATTATCGGCTTAACATGTTTAATAATCTATCGAAATCTATCATTTTTGTCTATTTACTATGTTTATTATTTGAAACAGAAATTAAGTTGAATTTTTGCTTCCTTTAAATGTAAATGCACAAATATTTTGTTCGTTAAGTTACGAATGCCACCGATTCAGAGAATACAGAATTAAATTATTTTTTACTAACTGTCCGATCCGTTGTTGCCCGGGAGTCTTTTACTTTAGTTTTTTTTACACATTTTGTAAGAACTTTTGAGGTTGGGTTTCTTTTAGTGCCAGTTTTTATCTTACTCCCACAAGTAAGATGTGACCCAAGGTCGGGTCGGGAAAGTGGTGTTTGAAAAGCTAGCGCCCGAGAGGTGAGCACTCTGGCTATTAAAAATTGCCTGGACAGCCCCGTCGGCATTCCCCGGTAGGGGCGCCTCAGACAGTAAGCAATAAACTTACTCCTCCCCAAAGAGGGGAGGCGAAGCCTGGGAGGGTGGACCTCCTAGAACTGCACAGGACAGACCCATAGACCGGCGTAAATCAAGCCCCGACGGCCAAGACAATACCAGTCTATGGGGTGCAGTATCCATCGGAACAGATACTACACTTTGATTTAAGCCAAAAGGCCAAGAACATACGAAGTAGTTTATCTTTAAAACAAAATATTAAAAGCGTTGTCTTGTAAACGAAGCAACTGAGTTTTTGCAGAGCAAGAGAAATGATGTCAAACATGTCATCGTTTA
This sequence comes from Sepiola atlantica, assembly GCA_963556195.1. Taxonomy (NCBI): domain Eukaryota; kingdom Metazoa; phylum Mollusca; class Cephalopoda; order Sepiida; family Sepiolidae; genus Sepiola; species Sepiola atlantica. The sequence continues at coordinate 72,145,319 of OY744517.1, forward strand.
CTCCGATAAATTTGCTACATGCGATAAAATTACTGAAATCCGTGAGAAATGCGAAAAGGCACTGAGTACATTCACACACACATAGTTCATGATTATATATAGAGAGAGAGACATAGAAGACAAGAGAAGATGGAGAAAGGGGTAGAGATATAGAGAAGGGGTTACATTAATTTAAATAGTCGCCATTTATGAAGACTATCAGCAGCAGACAACAAATTCACGTAGCATATCATTCTCCTGGTCTATTATTGAATCACATCTTCAATGAAATGTTTCCAAGTATGTCATCGTTTGTATTGATGAATGTGCCACATGCTAAAAATGACCGAAATCTATTAAGAGATGTGGAAATGCATTGAGTACATACAGAGAGAGAGAGAGAGAGAGAGAGAGAGAGAGAGAGAGAGAGAGAGACTTTCAGAATTATAGAGAAAGTGATGAACACATTATAAAACCGAATGGATCGGTCTCAGCAGTGCTACGTTACATGAGATGGTAAATAATCCACAACATAACGGAGGCAGACAGTGATACTTATATAAAAAACAACCTTTGGAATAAATTCACTCTAATTCGAATTCAAATATAACTGATAATGTAAGGGGGATTAATTCCGATAGTGGGAGATGATCTCTTCCCTTCCCTACAACCTTTTTTCACAGAAGAGACGTTGCTAGTCTTTCTCTACTCTATCATTATTTACATTATCGGTGCTTTACTGCGCCTTAATATCTGATTGCCCTGTAAAACATTCACAACAAGCACTCGTCTTACTACAAAAACTACAACAAACTCTCTTCCTCTGTGTAACAACAACCAAACGGAGCTTTCATGAACAGAGTGTCTTTCGAAAAACATCCCACTTGTGGAACACGGTACCGCGGGATTGCTTCCATATAGACTACAACATGATCGTTTTAAAGTAAACAAATACTTGTCAAGCCGTCCTCTGAAGTAATCAAACCATGACCATTTTGTCCATCGTTCTCAATCCTCTCATAGTATTATTCATCATCCAACTGACAATCTCATGAACCCTTATTCCCGAGTTGCTTTTGGTCTTGGTAAGTTGTGAACCATTAGTGTAAAAATATTCAAATTTAAACATTTATAAATTGTACAAATACAATATTATAATTATTTTAAAATATGCGCTCAACTGAAAATGTCGTCAGACGTTATATTTTATTCAGATTTAATTCCCAAGTTTAGGGGCTTATTTTCAATTGCAGAAAACAACTCAACAATTCAACCAGCAATTTTGTTAAGCTTTATATACTCCGCTTAGACAGATTTTTATTTAATAACGGATGCCTGTAGATATTTACATATGAAAAGATTATAAAATCTCACATGTAATTCGAACAAATGTTAGCGATAAATGTATCACATAAATTGTTTTTTTCTTTCACGATACAAGTGTAAAATTGCAAATTCTGTTAAAAGATATTCACACCAACTTTTCATACAAAGATGTTTCGAGTTTCGGGGTATATTTCCAATGTGTTCGCGCTTTAATTTTTTTTAAATTTCAAACACGATTTCATAGAGTTTTATTTTCTTATGAAATATATCTTTATAATACAGTAAAGTCGATTTCCACGTCTGGTTCCAGACACATTAGATCTTTAAACACAATCGCTATATAGAATTCCAATATGGTCACGCTGTATGCCAATAAAACTGATGCGCGTGTTCCGAAATTATCAGTCTGTTTCAATTGATTTTATAATTTTCTACATTAATTCCGGCATACATGACTCTCCTAAAATAGTCATACATACAGGAAGTCGGAGTAACTATTACTCACACGCAAAAACTACTACCATTACCACCGGGACTTATTTTTCACCATTACTTTTCCGTCATTGTTTCATTGTTTAATTCCATGCTACTGTCTTACACCTATTATACCTTTACTAACTAAATACGGTTCGCTCCCTAGAGCCTACTCTTCCTACTTTTACGGCACTGTGATTGGTTGGCTACAATCCTATTCTGGAATTATTGAATATGATTGACGAACATTAACAAAAAGCAATTGAAATTAAAACATGACGTATCCTATTCCTCCATTCAGTAAATGCCTTTTTTTGCAAAAATATTTTTTACTACAATAATTATCTTGTTATAAAAAATATTGCTTCTAACAAATACTTTATTTCTTCATACATAAACCATGTTCAATCCTGCATATACAGTACGAACGCTCCCTCAATTTCACTTTCGTGTATTAAAAGAATAAAGGAATATCGCATTGTATGTCACAATTTCGTTACAAGTCACCTATTAGATAGTTTCTTATTAACAAAAATACATCAAACGTTTGTTATTCTTCAAAATAAGATTAACGTTGATGGTTTTTTTCCGTGTGATATAAGGTATTTATTGTTGTTGATTCACGGATTACGATTACTCGACTGTTTACTATTCTGCACTTTTACCATTCACTACGTCATTCCTATTTACTTGCCTAAGTAAACTATTAAATATTTTATAATTAACGAAAATACATAAAAAATGTTTGTCATTTTTTCTAAATAGAAGTAACGTTGATGGATTTTTCTCCATTGATATGATGTACTTGTTGTTGTTGTTTTACGGTTTACGAGTTCTCATTTGAGGAAAATCCATCTCCCCAAAAAGGGGCACTGCGGATTGGGACAAAATAATTGCCGCAGTCTAGAAGGATTTTTCCTTTAATCACCGAGGAGAGAAAATATTAAGTATAGTATCACAACAGACACTACACTCTTACGTTTATTCTATTTCGAAAAGTAATAAAATAATAAGAATAAACCTTTTGGTTAGAAGTCAACTATTAGATATTTTCGTATTAACGAGAAGACATGAACATGTTTCTCACTTTTTTAAATAGAATTAACGCTGATGGATCCCCTCCCATTGATATAAGGTGTTTGTTGTTGGTGTTGTTTTACGGTTTACGATTCCGCGACTGTTAACTATTCTGTACTTTTACCATTTCTTATGTTATTCCGATTTACCGGCCTCTCCACGAGGGCGGAGTTATACACAATGTCAATTTTTAATGTGAAGAAATTAATAAATTCTCACTTATACTATAAGTAGTCATAGCCGCTCATCCAGCGTAGATAGGTAAGTACTTCAACTAAGTTAAACATGGCAGATGTTGTATTAAAATACCAAGTAGTCAGTTGGGGTGTATATAGTAGTAGTAGTAGTAGTAGTAGTAGTAGTAGTAGTAGTAGTAGTAGTAGTAACATTTTATCCCCTTTACGATACAATGTTTTCAGAGGGGTAGGACCTTACCTAAATGGAATATTCGTTGCATCCTCGACTGGTCTCCATGCATCCCAGAATTATGTGATGCTAAAAATACAGCCTTTCTATTGTGAATGCGTGGTGAAAATCGACATCCTTCACAAGGTTAGATTGTTAATATGTATGGCCATAGACAGAACCGCCGGATCTAGAGGAGTAAACCTTGAACAAGTAGTTGTAGTTCCTGTGGCGACAATCGACAAATGGATGTTTCAGCAGAGAGAACATCATAGTTTTGAAGAAGAGCATTCTCAACAGCAGGAAGAAGCACTACACTGGTGTGCAGAGAACCGTAAACGTGTAAAGTGTACAGGTTCGGCGATACGTATACCTATTCAGCCCCGAAGAAGCCTTAAGAAATATTTCAGTATAACCTGCTAAACCACACGTGCGATGACACAACAAAACAATCGACCCATGGGTAGAGTTTTGTCTTCGATCCTTTGGCGAAGATCTCCAGAGTATGCACTTGAATGGACAGATGCATTGATGGATGATACAGCCGGTATGCGAAAAAGGTTTCGTGCCAAATTTGGGGCAATTCTGTCGAGTAGTTTTGGACCTTAGACGTGACCAACAAGCCAATAGACAGACAGGCGTAATGTTTAATTGTGTTTTCGTATTGGTTTAGAATAAACAATGTGAAGTATTTGTGTTTTATTTTCATATGCGATAGTCGGTCAACAGTGATGATGCAAAACAGAACGGGATGAGTTGGAAAATAGTTGGCAATAATCGATAATGTCGTATAGAGTTATCGATGTCATTCCTGGCTTGTATTGATTCTATCTCTCTTGATTTAATCTTGATTCTTTTATGTCTCCAGTGCTTTCGTTGTTTCTGGATTCTTCTTCCTTCCTGAACCGTGTCTTTAAACATTATGTAAAGTAATCGTTTCTCCTTTATCTACGTAAATGTGAATATTACTCCATTATCTTTTATCAAGAATTTTAGATCAAAAGAAGAACGTATTTCCCAAGGGAAGGCGTAAATAAAGGCTACATTTTTATGTTGCTCGTAATCAAACAATAGCAACAATTACAGCAGCAACAACACGACCCTAAATTCCAACCCGTCCTCAATGATGCAGCGTTGTGGCAACGGGTGCTGTAAGAGCTATGCCGTCGGGAACTTTGGTTCTTAGCAGGGCCACCCAAAGCGGATTGGTTCGGCACCCAGCGGTATTAGGATCGCAGACTGTCTAAAGGGGTTCTAGTGAAAACTAAAGACATCTGTATCGCAACCCGGTGGTCTGTATTGGCATTCTACGGCAAGCAAGGACGTTCAGTCATCAATCGCAATGAAGAGTGAGGATAACAACATTACGTTTGTGTATGTGAAACCGCTATTCTATTCCTCCAGATGACTACATTCCTTGACGACTTAAGGCAACTGTCAGTCCCTGTTAACTTCGATGTCGAGGGGATAACTTGAATTTTTTTATAAACATGAAGTGCTCCAAATCTGCAAAAAGAACCCCGATCAAAAGCAGACGATATCAACATCTCTACATGTTTAACGCTGCATGCAGGTCCAATTCGCTTAACAACAAAAGCACCAACAACAAAAAATGCGCATAACAATTCGTTCTACATTTTAAAACTAACGCTTGAAGGCGATTGATCTGAGATGACGTCATGTAAATTCTTTCAAATGGAACCGCGTACAAAGCCAACACTTTGATCACCCATCTCAATTGGAATAGTTGTAGTATTACAACGCTTCAAGCTAGCGAATCAGGGACTACTTACCCTGATTGGGTATTCTAGTAAAAGAGGTTTGATGTTCAAGAAACTCGAAACCTCTCATCATCGCAGAATCTTAGAAAATCTTACTTATAACTGAGTTGATACCTGAAGACGCACTCAAACGTACTTTTCTAAATAAACGCTAATGAATGTATTGCAATGTCACCATAAAATTGGATCGATGACGACGTTGCCAGATGATTTTTTTAACAAGCAATTCAGAAGTTTTTATCTCTTGGGTTTTCTTCGTTTGGCGTGTCTATGAGATGTTCTCTTTGCTCCCTATTTATTTGCCTCCCCACGAGGGCAGAGTTAAACACAAGATCGGATTTACAAATTTGGAGAAAATCCAGATCCCCGAAACAGGCATTCTGGATAGAGACAACAATTTAAAAAATGCCTCAGTCTTGAAGGACATCTCCTTCACTGACCGAGGACAGAAAATATATAATATGTAATATGTAATAGCTGAATAGATACTACACTTTGCTCATGGCCAAAAGGCCAAGGAGCAATAAAAAAAATATTCTTTTGTGATTAGACATTTTAAAATGAATGCAAAAAAAAACTTACCCAGAAGATGTTCTGGGTAAGACGCGAAACTCTCTGTGAGACACTTGGTAAACTTGTTCACTCCCACCAGAACCTCCACCTTTCCCAGTCGTTTCTACTTTTCTTCTGCATATTTTTCATCTGTTTGAAATAACATAAAATGGGTAAATAATGGTCCGTAAAGCAGACACAACCAACATGGCAACATAAATGACAGTGCTTTACCTACACTACCCCACGACGCTCAACAATTTTGGTATAGACTTAATCAGCTGTAGGCATCGAACATAATGTATTCGACTGCTCATCTGATACTCACCCAAAACACTTTACAACTCGTAAATCTATCTTCACCAGCCAGTTCTATATTGTTTACTAATTCCTTTTCTTGGTCTACCATATATATATATGTATATATATATATATATATATATATATATATATATATATATATATATATATATATATATAGTAATCCAGGTAGAGTAAAAATTCACAGGGTAGAAATCCAAAGGGAATCAAACCGGGCTTACAAAAGAGTGCTCAATAAAGATATAGAGCTGTATTGTGAATGTTTTTATTCGAACATGTACAAGGTCTGCTACCTGGACTTCACCGACCGGGTCGGATCAAGGAAAAACTGTCTGCCTGATGAGACCTTAGCTCTCGATAGCTGTAGATCGATAACATCGACATGCCAGTGTAGCAGACCTTGTACATGTTCGAATAAAAGCATTCACTATATATATATATATATATATATATATATATATATATATATATATATATATATATATATATATATATATATATAGTCTAAAGAAGCTTTGAGTCGTTTTAAACAAAAGAAAAAGAAGAAGGAAAATGCAGTTTAAATTCCCAGAGAAACTAACTAAATCCAAGATATTGCAGACTTAGCATTCGTTGGAAAATTCATAAATAAAAAAAGGGTAGATTCAAGTATCTAACAATGAATCAAAAACAGTGGACCGTAACTTGAGCGTGAATAAAACGGGGATCATCAGCTGTTTACCATGTAACTGTTTCGGAGATTTAAAGACAAGACAGTTATAATATTCATGGCTATCCAATGGTACTGATCAAACGACCATTTCCCCAATAATCAAGTGTAGAAATAATTCAGCTTAAATTTCATTAATATATACATAGTAAAATAATAATAATAACACCCTTAAGACTACCGTGTGATATGGTAATTTGCATATCAAATAACATGAATTATAACAACAACAACAACAACAATAATAATAATAACAACAACAACAACGCCGACGATGGTGATGATGATGATGATGATTTCTCATGTGGTCAAATCGGATCATCTTTTCCTTCTCCCATGTATGTGTCTTCAAAATAAAATTGTTTCAAAATCTTCACTTTTTCTGAAGACGTTCGTTAATACGAACGAAACCGGTCAAATCTCTTGTTTTTGTTTTTCTTCTGCATTTTAACCTGTTTTCACACATTTTGTCGACCACAGCATTTCATTTTCATGACTTATCGTGCACCTAACCTCATATATATATATATATATATATATATATATATATATATATATATATATATATATATATATATATATATATATATATATATATATATAACGTTGACACTTGTGCTTGTGTAGGTAATATATTTATATATATATATTGTTTTGCCTGATTTTGCAGGGTTTATAAGAGCCCCGGTTGACACGTATAATGACATGTACTCATATGTTTAGGTAAATAAAACTATTATATATATATATATATATATATATATATATATATATATATAGTTCATCAAAATGTGTAGATCATCTCAGTATTTAACGCCTATTTTATTTTCTGACTAACATATTTTTATAAATACAATCAAGAATTTTAAATCGCAAAATCTAAATTATACCCATTCAGTAAGCATTCACGTCACATATAGGCAAGATGTGTCCTCAGTCATTCTCTTGCAGCTATGAACTTCATAATACACATCTCGTCAGGTCTTTTACTTGACACCTTATATAATGGGAGTTATTCCACTCTTAATATTCCCAACAAACTCTTCAACACCTGGGTTTTGCCCGTGGAGATAACTGGCTAAATTGCGATGTTTCTCGCACTGCCTCGTCCACGGCAAATAACAATGGCCACCCTTGATGGAAACAGAATAAATCTGTTCTTTAATGTCATTCGCTCTACTTAGGCCATTCCATAACAAAGCATTATCGCTGTAATAATAAGCTTCTCCGTTTAAACAGAATTATAGACACAAATATATATTCGCTTTCCAACGTAATAATAAATTGGGATCCAATACATGTATGTAATGAATGTCATTTACTGTGATTTTATTAGGCGTGTCTCGTTAACCTAATGACCACCGTCTTGGACGATTCAATCAGTTATGTTGACTTCAAATGCTTATGTCATTTAAACAGTATTATTGTTGGAGCATACATGAACGCGCAATTTACTCAATCGATGGATGAAATAGGCAACGTGTATTATTCAGATTTCACGTGAAAACTATTAATTGAAAACGTTGCTATTGGTTTCGCAATTTTTTAGATAATGGTTGATAATTTCTATTATTTGGTTTATTCGGACTACTATTCTCATATTGAATGTTATTCTCACAACGTTTCGATCGATGTAACCTCTAACCTTCTTCAGGCGCATCTTATCGGAATCAGGAATCTTTAAGTCGACATCGGGAATCTATACGGAATATCCAACTGAACCCTTTTGTTTAATCTACGAGGGGTAGAGTGTACACGTTCCATCAGCCAGGACATCCTAGCTGAGAATAGTAGTCCGAATAATCCGGGTAATCCAAATAATTATAAATTCCTCGTATCAAAAATTGTGAATCAAATAGAAACGTGTTCAATTGATTGTTCAATAGTTGACAATAGACACTGTGGTTTGGCATTAATACGGTCAAAAAGTATCGATATGCCGTAAAACAAGCAAACTAATCAATGGAAGTAAGATCTGTGGTCCAATGATAAAGAGTTTATTTTGTGAGTTAAATTATCTGTGTTCGAATCTCGATATTTTTGCTTAGGCCCATAGAGATTCCAGTCGATGTTAATTTGCGTTTTCGATTGGATTTAAGCTATGTCAGGTGAAAAGATGTGCGGGTAGTGACTGCGCAGTCATTGTTTCATTATAAACTCAACGAATACGAGTTTTTACATGGAGTATCCATTCTCTTCCGTTACAGGAGGATATATGCATGTAATCACGCGTACATACACACACCACACGTTCCAGAAAAAGTAAAATCCCCCGAACAGAACAGTTGTGTACTACTTTTACGTCCCCAAGATATAATGATACTAAACTTTATGTCTAGAATTCTTATTCAAATTTTTATCAAAATCCATCACATAATTTTGATTCTACAACATGTCTAAAATTTAACGCTAAGCTTACAGGATCTTAAGAAGAAATTGAAATTCAAGGAATGTTGCTTAATTTTTCTTTTCGTGGAAGTCGCTCTAGACAAGGCATGAAGCCACTTGATGTAAGGAGCTAAATAAAATACTACTTTAAAATAAAAAAACTAGCCAACAATAAGTGTTAGATGGAAAGATTGCGACTCAGAAAACAGCAATTCTTTTTTGATGTCCAATGACTATGGATCAAATTTAAGTCAAATCTGAAATATTTAATTATCAAATGGAAGATTGTGCCTATATTATGGCCCCTAAAAAAACTTTAAAATACTCCAAATAAACTGAATTTTCGGGAATATTTATTAATGGATGTCAAATACTTATTGTTAAAATTTCACAATAATCAGAGGTATTTGAATTTTCATGAAGGGTTTTCATCCTAGCTTTGATCTCTTTGAATAAAACTTGATTAAATTAAATATAGGCCGAGATATAAACTTACGCCTAGCATCTGTGGTCCAAAATTTATAATGATCGGTTAATTAGTTTAGGAGTGAATCGGATACATAGAAATATATAAGCGTATACACATTAATAACGTTATATAAATAGAATTATATATATATATATATATATACGAGAAGCATACTCGTCCCATAATCTTGCACCACTTTTATGTTTCCTACAAATATTAAAATCTTCATTTATGTCTATTGACTATGGATACAATTCAATGCAAATCTGATATATTTGAATTTTCAAATGGGAGATTGTGTCCATATTATACCCCCAGAATTTATTTAAAATCCTTCAAAAACATACAATTTTGAGAATATTGATTCAATTAGTTGTTAAAATTTCACAAAAAATCGGAAGTATCTGAATTTGCGTGAAGAGCTTTGGCTTCGTTTTGCATAAATCTAAATGAAACTAAATATATCCCACATGTGGCCCCTTTACGCCAAGCAGCTGTGTTCCAAAATTCATAATGATCCGTTAATTAGTGTAGGAATGAAACCTGTACATACAAATAAATAAACATAAACATACGTAACTTCATAAAGATATATATATATATATATATATATATATATATATATATATATATATATATAGTCATCCACATACAGATTGTTTCGCTTTTTCACAACTCGACAGTGCGGCTAGACCAGTTAGTGCCTCAAGCCAGAATTACAGCTATTCAAATATTGGCCGCGCGGTTAGTTGAAAAATACTTGTAATCCAGGGTTTCGAATCGTGCGACCGGTAGTGAATAGTTATATCTCTATGCTGATGAGTCTCATAGATACATAGATACTAATAAACAATAACAATATATATATATCTATATATATCTATATATATCTATATATATATATATATGATAATTTTATTTACACAGACATGTACAAAATCTGCGACACTGGGATGTCGATGTTATCGATCAACAGTTACTATAAACTGAGATCTCATCAGGCAGAGTTAGAATCCGATCTTAACCTCAGATCATATTTTGTTCTCTCCAAATATGATCTGAGGTTAAGATCGGATTCTAACTCTGCCTGATGAGATCTCAGTTTATAGTAACTGTTGATCGATAACATCGACATCCCAGTGTCGCAGATTTTGTACATGTCTGTGTAAATAAAATTATCATATATAAAGCTCTATTTTGATATTGAGCACCTTTTATAAACCCGGTTAAAATTCTCTGGATTACCACCCTGTGGATATTTTTTACCTGGATTATTACCATTATTATATATATATATATATATATATATATATATATAATAGCGGGTAATCACCCGTACAAACACACACAACCCGTTTCAGAAAGGATAAAATTAATTCCTCTGGACAGAACAGTTTTATACTACTTTTACGTCTCCAAGATATAATGATACTAAACCTTATGTCTAGAATTATTATTCCAATTTTTATTAAAATCCACTACATGACTTTATATATATAAAAAAAATAATTTAATTTAATTTTTAAAAATTTTAATTTAAAAAAAATTTTAATTGAAAAAATAAAAAATAAATGAAATAATTTAAAATAAAATTGATATCCATTCATTACAAATATATATATATATATATATATATATATATATATATATATATATATATATATAAGCGTGTGTGTGTCCGTGTTTTATTTGTTTGTTTTTTCTTACTAAAATTCACCCCAAACAAGGCGCACTGTCACTGAGACAAAGAGGCTACTGTGAATTAGTGGCCATATTTATAGGGGCATCCTAAGTGGGGAGTTGTGCAACGAGATTTATATTTCTGCATGTTGGTACAGCCGGGAAATCTGGCCTTTAATTCACAGTAGCCCCTTAAGTCTCAGTGGCAACATGCCTTGTTTGGGGTCAATAAAAATATTTGCAAAAAAATGTCTAGTATTACATATAAGCGTGGCAGAGAAATTGCATTCGACTCAAGAGCTGTTACTTTTTGTAGATTGTTGTTAGTCATTGGGATATATTTTTTGACACCATTATCGTTACTTCTTGTGTATATTTGCCGTTCTCAACAAAATCAATTCTATTAGTGGCCCTATGGGAATGGACGTATCTGTTGGAAATCGTTGGTTTGACTTGCGCGAATTGGCGCAGAGGCAGTCGGGGTCAGAATATGGCCTATTCTCACAGTCAGAGGTAACAGACGTGACAAGGTCACTGTGTGACGAGATCCCAGATCAAGGGTCAGTATGCATTTGCGAGAGGCTGTGACGTCACATGCCTTTGCGTGGTAAATAGAGGAGTCCATGACGTCACTCGTTCTTCGTGAGAAGCGAGTTTCGTCAGTCTGGGTTTTGGAGGCGAACCTATCAGACATGATTTTAGTGTAGTCAGCAATTTGATTTGAAGGAAATATTTTCCTAAGAAAATACAAGCGAGAGATATCCTTCCCCCCTCAATGAATGGTTAAGAAAATATTTGTTAAGTAACCACCATAAAGTAGTAATTTGCTCTCTCTCTCTCGACGTAGTGAATATCTCCCATTTGATTTGATAACTAACGCTTGAAATAAAAACAGAAGTTGAAAGTTAAAGGGATTGTTTGTCTTCGGAGTCCGACCCGATCATGGGGCTTTTGTTGCAGACAACGGACGGCGTGGTTCACGGCAGGAAGGAAGAAAGAATTCATCCACTAGACGACACAACCCTCTACACGGCGAGGGAGAAAACTAAAGGTATGCGAACAATATATGAACTATGTGATTTATGATGTTTTAAAAATGACGAGTATTAAATGTGAACTGCCACGGCCCTTTCAGGGACGAGTACACGAAATGAGTACCGCCACCGTCCGTATCGGGAAGAGTATACAGAACGAGAACCGCCGCGGCCCAAGAGTGGGTCTATGCAACAGAGGTAGCAAGTAATAGACTCAAACGGTGGCAGATTTGAATCATGTATATTGGTAGATGTTTCATGTACGATTTGTTTGATTTCGCTGTTTCTTGTTTTACGGCATATCAACCCTTTTGTGGGGCATTTATTGCCGAATCCAGTTATTTTGATTTAGTTTTTTTTATATTTCAAGTTCTTAATATATTCAAATATTTATAGATTAATTTGGTTTGTGTGTATATATTTTGTAAATAAATAGTTTTCAAATGAAAATACGTCTTTAATCCATAGAGGAGATTCTGATATGTATTACTACTATCGACTAGGGTAGATAGAGTTTAATTAGTTCATAGGGTTGAGAGGTAGGATAGGCAGAAGAAACATGTTTTAATAAAAATCGTAGAAAAGGGAATAGAAACATGAATTTGTGGTTGGGGTTGAGTTATGGTGGGTGTGGTGGTTGTGAACAGTTTGCCCAATGAGGTCTATAGTGTATAGGACCATTTCATGTCCGAGATTGTAAACTTGTATTTAAATATCTTTAAATAATTGTTGTCTTATACTTATTGCAAATGTTTTGCAGACTATACTTTAACTAAACCAAGATTTAACCCAAATCTGTTAATTAAAAACCAGACGCTTGAAATTCATAACATTTGTTAGCAAGAACCTAGCAACAGGTTTAAATGACTTAAGACCAAACTGAAGACTTTGGCGGCATGAAACTGTTAGACAACTTTAATCTAGTTTATACAAATCATCAAGTGCCTATTTACAATGACTTGTCAGGAAACTCATATATTTAATTAAATGGTACAAATCAACATTGTATTTTTGTAGTTCAAACTGAGAAATTAATTAACTTTCAAAATAACCTTTCAAAATTATATTTCTAGAAGATTTTGACGCCTATTAATTTTAAACCATTTCAATTTAGAGTGGTAAGTTGCTTTATGGCAAAGTCATGAAATTATTTTAATTAAAGACACGCTCACGTATATATTAATATTTTTCTCTTTGCATTTACAGTATGTCTGTGTGTGTGTAAATGTTTCTCGCCTCTACAAGACTTACATGTTTTAGTTAATATTACTCGGTTATTTATTAAAATCACAAATGCAACAGCGTAAAATAGCATAATTTATTTTTTATCACACATATAAACTTGTCATGTTTGACTGGACGTCTGAAATTTAAAGATGTTTTAAGGTTTTAAACTGTCAATTCGAAAGTATATCCAGACTTGAAGGAAAATTTACTTCAAATCTTAAAATATTGCATTATGCTTCATTTCGGTGATTCTAACAAAAAAAAAACATAAGCAGATGTAAGGAAATTGACAACATCTTTGAGGCACGTATGAAAATGTATTTAAGTGAAATATTTTGAAAATCAAAAATCGTGCAATTTAAATGAAAAATCCATTTATTTAATTTTTTGTGCAAGCTTTCGTTGTGGAAGAACTTTGTCAGGCGAGATTGTCTTATATTTTGTTTTTCTTCTTTTCTTCTTCCTCATTTTGATGGTATTAACCCCGAAGGGTCGAATCACGATAGAAGCAGAAAGGCGCGTCAAGTTCTAAAAGACGTTAGGATAAGTGTAGTCCTGTTGATGTTATATATAAAAATGATTTTTTCATTTAAATTGCACGATTGTTGATTTTCAAAATATTTCACTTAAATACATTTTCATGCGTGCTACAAAGATGTTGTCAATGTCCTTACTTAAAAAGCGTCAATCTGCGAATAACATCGACGGGACTACACTTATCCTAACGTATTTTAGAACTTGACGTGCCTTTCTGCTTCTACCGTGATTCAACACCTCGGGATTAATACCATCAAAATGAGGAAGAAGAAAAGAAGAAAAAACTATAAGACAGTCTCGCCTGACAAAGTTGTTCTACAACGAAAGCTTGCAAGAAAAAGTTAAATAAATGAAATTTTCTTTTTAAATTGCACGATTGTTGATTTTCAAAATATTTCACTTAAATACAAACAAATGTCTTTAAAGGATGAAATGGAAAACAAATTGCGTAAAAATGTTAGAATAAAGACTCCAATCAGTAATCTCGAAGCCAAAGTACGTTAGATGATTTAAAGACTGAAAACAGTTGTATTTGTATAATTAAACGATTTAAGTACAGAAGCTGTTCACAAAACATATATCCATCTATTTACTCTAATACTCATCTTGTGTCTTTTTATAACAAAATATGTTTTTATCCGTAACACTGAAAATATTCTATTACGACGTATGAAATATAAAGAGAGAGACGCTGCGGGCCAAATTATTTTCAACGCCAGCAGTAATATTATATTTATCACGTATGAAAGAGATAAAAAAAATTATACATTTTCTTTTCTTTTTATCTTTAATTTACAATTAATTTGTTTTTCCATTTCGGGGATAACATCAATTATTCGAGTAAATAAGAAAATCGATAACACAGTAAATACAGAATTCGAGTAGCGTTCGGTATTTGAGCAATCATTTTCAGTATATATCTACTTATACAAAGTGGAGCATAAATATATCTCACATTTTTTTTTGGGGGGGGGACATTGTATAAACGGTAATTGCGGTAGAACGGCATCAATCAGTAGCCTATAACCTATTATGTTAATAATCAATTATTATAACAATTTTCGTATCATGTTAATTTTTTCTATCGATGTTTATGGAGGGAGACGTTTCCTGTCCATTTGATCTATTAATAAGAGGAACTGCGTGTTCAGTAAGATTACCAGATTTAGGATCTCTTAACGTTTGTAACAAGATTAAATATGGGTGTGTAAAAGTAATGATAAAAACGGTATTTTCCACATAAGGCTAGAGTAAAGAGAAATCGGAAAATTCCATTATACGTTAAAGAGTAGAATCAGAGCTACATGTTCAGAATACTGCGTCACAGACAGGAAGGCACGCGTTACACGTAACTGATAAAATCTTTCTTTTGTTTCTGAACTGCGGAGAAGAGCGGTCGTGTTTGGGACAGCTACGTCCTCCTCCTATAGGGGAAAAAGTTTGGGAAAACCAATTAGAGATTATTATGTATACTGTATGTTGTAAAAAAATCCGTGAACGTATTATTAAACAACAAAACATTGTGCGCTGTCATTACTAATAACGTTTACAATTGCTGTTGTTAAAAAGAAGGAGAAGACGACTGCAACAAAAAGAAAGAGAAAAAGAAAGTGAGTCTCGTTACTGCGACGCCTTATACTGCTACGTGTCATCAACACGGCCAGGCTCCAGCTGCTTATGTGATAGACCGCCGTTCTGTTTATCTGCTGAATGCAAAGAATTGGTACACTGTAACGTTAGACGTTTTTCGTTGGGGATGCTTAAAGGGGAAGTTTTTTCCGACGTCTTCCTCCAACTCATCAGAATCGGAAAGAAATGATCATAGAGGAAATCTTAGAACAACCCAATCAGTGAATTTCTAACAACATCTTCTATTTTCTAGAATAATAGTTAAACTCCATTAAAAAAAACTATTTAAATACTTTTTAGAATTATAATCAGTTTCTTTCTGTAGCAGTCTTTAGATTCGGGTTGGTGAAACTAATGTCAAAACGGTAGTTTCCATATCAGGTTATAGTAGTAGACAATTCCATAATAAGTAAAATCTTTAGAATTGGAACTACGTGTCAGGATATTGCATTAGGTAGGAAGTCGCCAGAAACATGTAACGGGCAAGCTGATAATATCTATCTCTTATTTCTGGACCATGAAAGAGAGAATGGTCGTGCTTTTGGGAGAGCTGCCCCCATTCCGCTATGTGATATGGAGTTGGGATATTATATATGTATGAAAAAATGCAAAAAATGACAATTACATTTTTTCGTCCGCTCTTGAAAAAGCCCATATAACATTTGGGCGAAACGTTGAGTTTTTTAGGTCTTCCGCTTATTCCATTTTAATTTCATACTGTCGGATTATTTTATCCTTTCATCTATTCATACATATATACAGTGAAAAAAGAAAAAAAACAAAAGAAAGTTTTTTTATATACTAATGAAGCACTCCTTAGCAAATCCAAATACCACTCGAGGATAAAGGTTTATGAGATTTGCAGATGATGATAGAACAGTACGATGAAATAAATGAGAACTATGATTAATTCACTAGACGACTCGACAGATATTTGTTGACATTGGACTTGAACACGACCAGGTTGGTGTCTGTAGGGAAACACCCCCACAGCAACGTGTTCCACAGGTGTGAAGGTCTTGGAAAGAAACTTAATTCATGAAAGTTCCGTTTGATTTTAGATACACAGGGGAAGAAAAGAGAGTTCTTTGCAATGTTGGTAGCAAGTACGAGTTCTTGATTAGAAGGTTTTACAGGGGAGGACAGAGCTTGAAGTTAAGTCGATAACCTATCATGAAAATACTGATGGGTTATGGAAAGACTAGTAACGTCTCTTCTGTGAGAAAAGGGCTGCAGGGAAAAGAGGGTGTTTTACTAACATGTCACAGCTTATCAAGGCCCAAAAGCCATTTGAGGATAATGGTTAAGGAGTTTGTCAAGTGGACGGTGAAACATCATCGTGAGAATTAGTTACGATGTTTGTAACTGGTCAGAATTTGATTATTTAAGAGGACAGCTCAACAAGAATTTGTTTACATTGGACTTGAAAACGACCATGTTGTAGTCGGCTGAGAAACTGACCCGTGGAATTACCCCTAATGATTGTGTGATGGCATTATTTACAACCGCTGCTATTAATCAACGCGTATCACGACAATATAGCAACACTGAAGAAGAGGAGAGAGAATAAACTATTGCTACGTGCCATCTACACGACGAGGCTAAAGCTGTCTACGTGATCAGCCGCTGTTCGGATAATCTGCAGCGATCCAAGAATTGACCCTCGTAACAAAGTTATATTCGTTTTTATATTAATGCGTGGAATCAGTATGCTTCCACCCTCTATAATATTATTGTGCGTCTAATTTAATGTTAGATAGGAAACGTTAGACTTCTGATATTTTGAAAATATGATAAAATATTTTTCATCGTTGTGTACGTACCTTTATATTTTAGCATCATCGTACGGATCTTTTTTTGTCGTTTGTTATTGAGAGAAAAGAAAATTACAAACGAAGGAACGCAGTTTGAAGTCTTCCCACGTTATGTTTTCCAATATTATGTGTTTATTTTTATTTTAAAATAAAAGAAAATATGTTGCACTTGTTTCAATATTCAAATATGTAAATAATGGACACGGCATTTGAAGGTTTTGGTCGAATTAATATTAATATAATTCTAAGATGCCAAGCTGTGATCTATAGTATGCTTCGACGCATGCAAATTACATTTGGCTATTGACTACATAGTTTCAAAAATACACGTGTGTCTTTATAACTGATAATATCAAGTTAATTACGCAGGAGTCATTATTTTAATTAGCAAACATATTCTCCCTTCGGTCGCATATGTTTGCTAATATATATATATATATATATATATATATATATATATATATATATATATATATATATATATATATATATATATATATATATATGATGTAAGTGTTGAGTTTGCTAATTAACAGCCGATTGTGACAATTTCTTGTTGAGGTACACTACCCCCTTCAAAGGAAGGAGTAATTCCTAAAGGATGGTCTCACGACAACCGAACAGATACTAAACTACTCCCAAAGGAGGACTTAATTCCTCGGAGGATGGTTTCTAAATTTAACATTGAAATATAGTACAATAGTACATTAATATGAGTAATAGTATAGTGTAGGCTTCAGAGGACAGCTATCTAATTTCCATTAGTAATAGATATTCCTGTTGAAAACTATATTAATAAAAATTATGAAACAACTTCACATGTGTGTGTTGTTTTCTCGCACAAAAGTAACTCTCATAATTACACATTTAATTATTTTTACTATTAATCGGATATTTATTTAAATAAAAAATCTAATAGCATAAATTTAAACAATTTTTTAAAAATCCTATTTTGAGCTTCATCAATATTCACTCGCTCATCTCATTCGCTCGCACACAAGGCTGACACTACGTCGCCAGTTTCCACATACCCGTATTCTTCACGTTATTGTCTCTTTTTCTCTCCCCTCACTCTCTCTCCCTCTCTCTCTCTCTCTCTCTCTCTCTCTTTCTCTCTCTCTCTTTGGAACTAAAAGAAAAATGATATCCGAGTGTTTGATAAAAGATATTGTAACTTAGTGCCAGGTTATCAATATATATATATATATATATATATATATATATATCCTCTAAAACAACTGAGTTTTAATTATACCAATTTTTTAGTAAAGAGAAAAGTGCATTATTTACACTACTACGTAATATCTGCATTTACTTATTTATTGTGAAACATTGGTTAGTTCCCTTGAGATCACCAGCAATAAATTAGTGGAGGCCATACATTTTTATTTATTTAATTATTATTATTAGTTGTTTCAAAAACAACATTGAAACTATGACAATCAATCAGTCAAATGTTGGCATTCCTGTTCTTATCCATGCCCTGAGGTAACGCCGGATAGTCTTGCGTATATATATATATATATATATATATATATATATATATATATATATATATATATATATATATATATATATATATATATATGTATATATATATATATATGTATATATATATAATTATTTATACCTACATACGCCGACGTTTCAAGCTCACGCTCTCATCAGTGTAGGAAGTGAAAATTTCAGACGGTCACAGGGTGCAAATCCAGTTCACAATCTACCAAGACTCTGCACGCTTTCGCTTTATCTTCACAGCCATCAGAATATATCACGTTATACAGGAGAAATTAAGTTCTATTAATTCCTAAATACAGCAGGCAGTAAATAGCAGACAGTCTAGATGATTCGACGAACGATATCGGAACCTTACTTATATGAAATGAAGATTATTTTTCATGTTCATATTAAGACATTATAGCTCTGTAAATAAAAGCGATATATAGAATCCGACCCTGCTCACGCTTTAGACCGATTCTTTGTTTGTGTTTTTGGAAAATATACGCCCGTTTTTTTCGCTTTCAGTAATTTCTACATTTTTCTGACTCGCTAAATTCTCTTAAAATAGTCATACATACAGGAAGTCGGAGTAACTTTTACACACACGCAAAAAAATATATTGCCACTGCCACCAACTTACAACAGGATAATATTCATAGGATACTTTTCTTGATACCGTCGTCATTATTTTATTACTTCATTTTTTGCTATTCCCCATTTTACTAAATAAATACGAGTCGCTCTCTAGAACATACGCTTTCTGCTTTTACTGCGTTTTTATTGACGATAATCCTATTCTGGAATAACCGAATAGAATTGACGAACACTAAACAAACCATCATTGAAGTTAAAACATGGCGTCTCATATTATGCCATTCAGTAATAGCAAATATTACAACGAACTATGCGGTTTTCGGTTCAGAAACTTTTCTTTTCTTTCCTTATTTTACTTTTCTATGTTGACAGGTAATCACTTAAATAGCATTCGACTATTACAGAATAGAACAGAAACAAAACAAAACATTATAATTCACACATGGCGACGAAGCCTTTGTCTTTCTTTTCCCAAAATCGCGGCCATATTCACGCTTATTTAAAATGTATTATTATTATTATTATTATTATTATTATTATTATTATTATTATTATTATTATTATTATTATTATTAAAATACACCTAACGTTATTTGTTGTCTGAATTTTCGACCACGTGCTAATTCCCCGTCATACAAAAGGCAATTTTTTTTGCAATCTTCTATATTCAATAGCGAATTATTATATTTACTTCATAGTATGTTTGTTTACATCCTCTGAGGGAGGTACGACACAAGTTCAAGTCTGAATTTTCTGGTAGAGGGTCTTATGCAATTAGCTATAAACAAACCCCTAAAAGGTAACGAGTAAACCAGCTAGGACTGATCAGAAACATACCTCAAGCCGACAGTCACTGTCGAACTATCACTTAAACTTACAACTATCCCAATGCCCGTGTGGCAAAAATAAACTTCCAATAAAAATGACAAAAAAAATTTGGAAAAATCAAAACAAAATGTCGTTTGTAAACTAATCTGCATTAATACAATTTCATCCAGCAATTTAATAAAACAAATCAGTTTTATTAATTGCTTTACAGTAAATACACCTGAGATATTAGTCTAAATAAATGCTTTACCTAGCTATTTGTGACTTATTTCGTTAAAGCAATTAATATTTACTAAAAGTTATGAGCCTTTAAAAGCAATGTTTGATTTATTAATTTGTTTCTTACAA
>OY744517.1:72170990-72240990 GCA_963556195.1 Sepiola atlantica
TATATATATATATATATATATATATAAATATATATATATATACATATGTATATATATTCTACATCGTTATATCATATATATATATATATATATATAATATATATATATATATAATATATATATATATATATATATATATATATATATATATATATATATATATATATATATATATAAACAAAATGATGTTGAATGACAATAACTTTGATTATAGAACGAAAGCTACATTAGTGTAGTTTCAACAAGAAGTCTTTTCTTAACCTTTGAAGTCTTCTAATGAATCTGGTTTTAAATGAACTACGGAAGCTCGATATTCCAGTCTGTCTATTTTTTTCTGGTAGGGTATCATATTTTTTTATTAGAAAAATATATATTTTCGAACAAATCACCTAATCAAGTAAAAAATACTAATGCCAATACAGAGGCTTTTAAGAACAAATCAAATAAATTCTCACATAATAATAAAATAGTAAATTACAAAAAAAAAATTCAGATCTGTCTAATGAATCATTAGATAAAATTCGATCATGATGTATTGAGTGAAAATGTAAGTATATTAATTATACTAAGTATATTAATTATACTAAGTATATTAATTATACTAAGTATGTTAAGTATACTAAGTATATTAATTATACTAAGTATATTAATTATACTAAGTATATTAATTATACTAAGTATGTTAAGTATACTAAGTATATTAATTATACTAAGTATATTAATTATACTAAGTATATTAATTATACTAAGTATATTAAGTATACTAAGTATACTAGCTTCAGAACGATTAAAACTCATGTCCCGGTTTTCTTAATTTCATTTTTGTTTCGTCTTTTTTTTTAACTTTTTTCTTGTTCGTTTGTTTCTTTGGATTTTTTTTTTTCTTTTCTTTTTTCAAATGATTTTTAATAGGATTTTAAAAGTTAAATTTAATTATTACGGTAACGTTTTCATTAAAATTTTGATTGGGTCAAATTGTTAGCTAATTTTCTTAAGATAATGTTGTTTTAATCTCTATAGACAAAACTAGAATAATACCTGTACAAGGACGGGTAAAATAAATTCCCTTAACACAACAATTTGCACCACTTTTATTTCTCCTTACTAAAATGAAAATCAAGATATGATTGTATCTAACCTTATGTTTAGAATCCTTATTCAAATTGTAATCAATAATATTTGTCATTGATAGTTTTTCTTTTCTCAAGAAAATCGATGAACAAAATATCTTGCGCATCGCAAAATACGGCGGTCAAAACCTTGCCTGCTGATGTTTACGTCCTTGGTTGCTTTGGACGGTTTTCACCTGCTACTGTCCACTCAACTGACTGTCAACTTGACTCCGGAGTGAAGTGGTGGGTCAATGCTTCATCTATTCTCAAATAATGATACAAAACCTCTTTTTGTTGTGTTTAAACAGTTGCAAACAAAACTCTGAATTATTGACGTGTTGTTTTTTAATCAATTGTGAACAAATGCTGCAGTGTTCTCATTGACAAATGTTTGATGAAGAATGGTGAATACACTGCCTTCTGAAACTTTCAACTTCTCTCACGAAATTTTATTTAGAATTGGCCAAATACAGGTCGTGGAATTCTTTGATGTTTCCTGGTGCAACTCCTGAATTTGGGTGACTTGAGCGTCCGGCATCATTTGTGTCTGTACGGGATCGTTTAAAGTCAACATACCACTTCTTAGTCATTGTTTTCAAATAACACTTATCAAACCATATATTACCTTAAATATTATTTGTTACAATCCAAAAGCAATGCGTTATCAACTCACGAAATTCAGATTTTTCCAATTATTTTTAATTGCAACAGTAGCCTGACTTAAATAACGGTAATTTGTTAACTAATAATCCGATTCGGTTAAAATTATAACACGTGTCATTTTCATCTTAGTACTTTATTTACGATTCCAAAAACGATTCTTTTCATTTTTGTAACTTAATTTTCCATTGCTGGTTCTAATAATAAAATAGTGAATATTTATTGATTTTAAACTACCAGTAAATCTAAAATCTATAGATTATAATAACAGATACAATGGTGCTGGTTGATAAATATAAACAAGTAGCACAGGTGAAAAATATATATAAAAATCTCAAAATGAGTTTATCAAAATCTTGGATACAATACATACAAGAAAAATAGTATGAGATTTGTCAAATTAAAAAGAAAAGTATATCTACATTTAAAATTAAATGATGACCGTCAGCCGAACCCCCTTCACAAAAAAGGAGATTACGTGTGAAAACCTGAAAAAAACCTGAGGGGAAAAACCCAATTAATTTAGAATTAAGAATGGGGAATCAGTTTCGCGTATAAATTTAACGTAAGATGATCACTCATTTCCGTGTCAGTGTCTAACAAAGTAGCGTTTTAAGGGCATATAACCAGAATTGTTTTTTTTTTATTAAGAGGGATAAATAGTGTGTGATTTTTAGGATTGAGAAGATTTTCTTTTAAAACCTCTCTCTCAACCCTACGACTTAACCTAAATCCAGGTAGCAACAGTCACACTCCAAAAGATCGACGAGCCTCTCTTACCCCTAAGTCTGGGTGTCTTCCCAAAAAAAACTCCCTTAAAACTACCACTCTAAGTTCAGGTGGTAAAAGCCTCCTCCCAAAATACTCTCGCTTAACTCTAAGATTAACTTTAATTTTGAGTGGTAACAGAAACCTATTCCTCTCAAAAAAAGAAAAATAACAGGGTTACATCTAGGATTTAACACAACAACAAATCAATATTAAGATATTTAAAACTATTAAAGAGGGAACCTAGTCCCCCTAACTTAGATAAATCGATGTTATTCTTTTTTAATTACAGAGTATATACTTTTATTTAATCTTTATTTTAAAACACTGGGGGACTAAACCTTTATTAACAACTATAGGGGAGAAACCCTAGCCTTCATCCCTCCAAAAGCACTTATAGAAATTAATTTTATTTGCTTGAAAATAACATAATAACTTTTAAAATATGTATTCTAAAATATTCGAGCGTAGACCTTATTCAAAAGTACAGGGGAGGGAGCAAACCCCAAATCTCCCCCAAAAAACATAGAGAAATCGATGTTATTTGCATAAAAACAACAGACTAAATACTTGTATTATTTGGATTATTCAGACTACTCATCTTGGATGTTATTCTTACAAAGTCTCGACCGATGTAACCTCCGACCTTCTTCAGGGGCGTCTTGTTGGACTCGGGAATCTTAATGTCGAACTATTTTCTATTTATTTACTTGTGCCATTTTTTTCGGTTTTATTTATAGTTATGCCGTTTTATTCGCGCACCGTTTTTATGATATCATCAAAATACCATGTGAATTTATTTTTCTCGTGTAAAAAAAAAATGAAACGTTGTCTAAATTCGCTAGGTTGCTTTAAAAGAATGCAATTGCATTTACAATCATGATTTTATGATTTTACATCGATTACGACGTCCAAGAATTTCACGAATTCAAAATATATTGTGATATTTCTCTTCTCATCCTCTCTCTTTCAATATATCTATCTATCTCTCTTCTTTCTATATCTCTTATCTAATTATTTACATAATTTCATAACAAATTCAAAGGATTTAACAAAGTCAGAATGCATTGTTATGTCTTAATATACTCTTTCTCTACCCACGCCCTCTCTCTCTCTCTTTCTCCTTCTCTCTCTCTATCTCTCTCTCTCTCTATCTCTCTCTATCTCTCTTCTTTAATTTTTTTACATCATTTAATTACAAAGGCAAAGGATTTTACGGAGTCAGAATACACTGTTATGTTATAATATACCTCTCTCTCTCTCTCTCTCTCTCTCTCTCTCTCTGCTCAGTGGCTGAGTCAGTATTTGTTATAGATATTATGAAATATATAAGTTCTTAATCTGACATATGTTAATAATCATGTTTTTATTAGAATTAAAAGTCAAAGGTGTGAACGTAGGAGTTTCACATGTTACCCGGTCATAATTCAGGAAGGGGACATTTTGTATTCGGCACCGTCCTCTTCCGGAAGACATGCGCACGGGGTAACTGTCGTGCCTCTACACTGCCTGCTTGCCGAGATGCGTTTTTTTTTTCGAATTGGTCAACATGGGAGTCGGACGTTAGTTCCGCTTGTGATAGACGTTGGCTCTGGGTCAAGTATCTTCGCAAAAATAGAGTTTTACAGTGAAAGGATGTTATAGTTCAGCGTTGGCCACGTGCGCGCAAATAAATACATATTAATCAGTGTAATTCGTGTCCGAGATCTTTGCTCCAGTTTGCTTGCTGTTACAACATGGGTTAACAAACTCAGAATACATTGTGATGTCACAATAGACCATCACTCTCTTCTCTCTATCTCTCTCCCCTATCTCTCCTCTTTCATCTCTCTCCTGATTCTCTCTGTTTTAATTTGTACATTATTCAATTCATCTCACAACTTCTCGTATCAGTCGCCCGTTTACTTACATTATTCGCCATTCTTCCCACCATCTGCAGCATCCATGTATAGATGAAGTGTGCACGGTGACACGATAACAAACAACGTCAGAGTTTTACTAGTAAAATATATGTAAACAGAGTTTATCTTTGAACATCTATGGATTAAGGATATGAAGCTCCTAGCTCTGAACTTTTGATGTTCTAATAAATACTGTATCTTTACAATTTGTTTATTCTCATCTTTCATCTCTAAACAGAGTGAATACATATAGCGCTAAAATTGCTTCTACTGTCAGTATCGATGTTAGTTGGCGATAGGGGGTAGGTACTTGGCATAGACGACAAAACAGCTGTATGTGGATAACTATAAAAGATAATTAAAAGGTTTTTTTTATTTTAAGATGTTAGCGCTGTTTCATGCTAGTTTCGATCGTCAGAAGTGTATTCTTATCCCACACGCCTGTATACATTTGAATTCAAACTAAAATCATCAAGAGTCGTAATTTAACGTTAATTTTCAACGCTAAATTTTTTACATTTAATTTCAGTCATTTTTTTACGTTATTAATTACGACGTCAGAATATTCTCAAACTTATGAGTGTTTTTTTTCTAAACTACTAAAATTAGATTTCTGTTTTTAATTTAAAACGTTACGAACAAAGGTCTATATCTGTTTATTTTATTATTTACTTATTTATTTAGTTCACTCGTGATTGTAATATATATATATATATATATATATATATATATATATATATATATATGTATATATATATAATCATATATATATATATATATATATATATATGATTACTTTTATTTATACATATATGTACATAATCTGCTGATGAATATATACATAATTTTGGCTTTCCTTTTTCATTGCGTTAGATCATTTTATCCTCATTTATATATATATATATATATATATATATATATATATATATATATATATATATATATATATATATATATATATATATATATATATAGTAATCGAGGTATGGTAAACATCCACAGGATAAAATTCCAAAGAATTTCAACTGGGCTTATAAAGTGTGCTCAATAGAATATAGAGCTTATATATATATATATATATATATATATATATATATATATATATATATATATATATATATATATATATATATATATATATGATTATTTTTATTAATCAATACATGTACATAATCTCTGACACTGGCATGTCGATGGTATCGATCAACAGTGTTAAAAAGCTGAAATCTCATCAGGAAGAATAAAAATGTGATCTGCCCCTTAGGTCATATTTGGAAAGAATCAGATTTTTACCACCTAAGTTATAATTTTTATTTACTATTCTGTTTTTTCGATCACCCCGGGGAAATCTCGTTACCCCTTAATTTCCCACGTAAAACAGACGTCGTGTCATAGTTTGATTTGCTCAAATGTCAGATTAATACACGGATTCTACAAACTATTTGACTTATCTAGATATACATTTATTCAGTTACTTGACTGTTCACTGTCATTTCATGTCCTTGAATATATGTTCTTTTCTTAAGAGCATTGTCAGGGTGTTTATGTTTTGTGTGTGTTTGCATAAATTGACAAAATATCTTATACAGCATTGAATATGACAGTGTTGGAACTATGAAGTCTACTTCAACTACTATGTTGGCAACATCCAAGTCAGTGATATCCACCAGTTTGGTATGAGTGCGTAAGTGAACGCAATGGAGATGATATGATTTTTACCTGGCATTCTGATTCTATGGTCCGTGTCGCTATCCAGCGTAGATAAAGTAAAATAATTGAAAAAATTATATAATAAAATAAACATAATAAGTATTATGACAGGTAAATGAATCGAATAATTTAAAGAGAACTATTTGAAAAAAAAATGTAATGTAGATACAAAAAATTCTACTAAATAAGTTTAGCTTAGTTTGGATGGCTTTGATCACGAAGTTTAACTCAAGGAATGAATGGGAAAATTAGTTTCTAATTAGACGATTGTTGTGCGACTAATTCAGGGGAACGGCAAGTTTGGATTGTTGAAACGCGAACGAGAATGGGTGTTCCTAAGATACGTCTACCCAATCTGCACGTCCAACGATGATGCTCTTATTTCATAACAGATTCGTGACAGACCGACGAAAATAGTATTTAAAATAAAAGCGTGACTGACTGGCGGAAATAAGATCTCCAGCTGAAGCGTGACAAACTGACAAAAAATTATGTTTTAAAGATAAGCGTCACAGATCGATGAAAATGATATTTAAATTGAAGCTGGACAGGCTAAAGAGTGATATTTCAAACTGAAGCTTGAGACACCGATAGAAATGATATGTGAAACTGAGGCATGACAGACCAACGAAAATAATATTTCAAACTGATGCATGACAGACCAACGAAAATGATATGTGAAACTGAAGCATGACAGACCAACGAAAATAATATTTCAAACTGAGGCATGACAGACCAACGAAAATAATATTTCAAACTGAGGCATGACAGACCAACGAAAATTATATTTTAACTGATGCATGACAGACCAACGAAAATAATATTTCAAACTGATGCATGACAGACCAACGAAAATAATATTTGAAACTGAGGCATGACAGACCAACGACAATAATATTTCAAACCGAGGCATGACAGACCAACGAAAATAATATTTCAAACCGAGGCATGACAGACCAACGAAAATAATATTTCAAACTGAGGCATGACAGACCAACAAAAATAATATTTCAAACCGAGGCATGACAGACCAACGATAATAATATTTCAAACTGAGGCATGACAGACCAACGAAAATAATGTTTTAAACTGAGGCATGACAGACCAACGAAAATAATATTTCAAACTGAGGCATGACAAACCAACGAAAATAATATGTGAAACTGAGACGTAACAGCCTGACGAAAATGATATTTTTAACTGAAGAGTAACAGACCGACAAAAAGTAAATTCATACCTGAGGCGTGACAGACTGAAGGAAATAATATTTCAAACTGGGGCGTAACAGACAGATAAAATTGATATTTAAAACTAAGGGGGGGGAGACCGACGAAAATTGTATTTCAAAACTAGGCGTAACATACCGACCAAAATTATATATAATCTGAAGCATAACGGATCGACGAAAATAATATTTTAAACTGGTGCGATACAATCCGACGAAAATGATACTTCAGACTAAGGCATAACAGACGCATGCAAATTATATTTCAAACTGAGGCGTAAAACACCGACGGAAATGATACTTCAGACTAAGGCATAACAGACGCATGCAAATTATATTTCAAACTGAGGCGTAAAACACCGACGGAAATGATACTTCAGACTAAGGCATAACAGACGCATGCAAATTATATTTCAAACTGAGGCGTAAAACACCGACGAAAATGATACTTCAGACTAAGACATAACGGACGCATGCAAATTATATTTCAAACTGAGGCGTAAAACACCGACGAAAATGATACTTCAGACTAAGGCATAACGGACGCATGCAAATTATATTTCAAACTGAGGCGTAAAACACCGACGGAAATTATATTTAAAACTGAGGACGAGCAGACTAACGATTATGATATTTCAAACTGAGGCGTAACAGCCCAACGAAATTGATATTTCAACGTGAACCGTAACAAACCGACCCAAATTATATTTTAACTGAGGCGTTTTTACGCCTGCGAAAATGAGATTTCAAACTGATGCGTAACAGACCGAGAGAAATAATATTGTAAACCGAAGCGTAACAAACCGGAGAAAATGATATTTAAAACTGAGGTAACAAACAGACAAAAATGACGTTTCAAATTGAGGCGTAACACACCGATTACAATATCATATTTTAAAAAAGAGCCGTAAAAAATACGCAAAAATTATATTTTAAACTGAGACGTAACTAACCGACGAACATGGTATTTCCAACTAGAGCATAACAGACTGCCGAAAATAATATTTCAAACTGAGCCGTGACATGAAAATGATATTTCAAACTTAGACGTAGCAAACCGACAAAAATGATATTTAAAACTAAGGTAGTACGGACGCACGAAAATAATATTTTCAACTCGTAACAGACCGACGAAATGATATTTCAAACTGAGGCATTACGCACTGACAAAAATAATATTTCAAACTGAGGCGTAACAGATCGACGAAAATTATATTTAAAACTGAAGCGTAATAGACCGACGGAAATAGTATTTAAAACGGAAGCGTGTGAGACCGACGAAAATAATATTTCACAAACCGACAAAAATGATATTTAAAACTAAGGTAGTAAGGACGCACGAAAATAATATTTCCAACTCGTACCAGACCGACGAAATGATATTTCAAACTGAAACATTATTATGACCGACGGAAATAGTATTTAAAACTGAGGCGTGTGAGACCGGCGAAAATAATATTCCAAACTGATGCGTAGCAGACCGAAGAAAATGATGTTTCATATTGAGGGGTAACATACGGATCAAAATTATATTTCATCTGTAGCATAACAGACTAACGAAGATAATATTTAAAACTGAGTAACAGTCTGACGAAAATGATATTTCAAGTAAAGCGTAACGAACCGACTAAAATTATATATAGGCGTAACAACCGATCAAAATTATATTTTAACGGAGGCGTAACAACCGATCAAAATTATATTTTAACGGAAGCGTAACAACCGATCAAAATTATATTTTAACGGAGGCGTAACAACCGATCAAAATTATATTTTAACGGAGGCGTAACAACCGATCAAAATTATATTTCCAAATGAAGCATAACAGCCCGTAGAAATGATATTTCTACACTGAGGGGTAACGAACAGACGTAAAGAATATTTTAAAACTAAGACGTAACTGACCTCCAAAAATGATATTTCAACCTCAGGCGCCACAAACCGACGGAAATTATATTTTAAACTGAGGTAACAGACTGGTGACAATGATATTTACAACTGAGGCGTAACAAACACACAAAAATTATGTTTAAACTGAGGCTTAACAAACCGACAGAAATTATATTTTAAACTGAAGCGTATCAGACCGATGTAAATGATATTGCAAAATAAGGCCTAACAGACCGACGAAAATGATATTTCCAACGAACGGTAACACAGTGACGTAAATGCTATTTCATACTGATGTGTTACAGACTGACGAAAATAGTATTTCAAACTAAGGCCTAACAAACCAAGAGAAATGATATTTCAAGCTGAGGCTAAACAGACGTACGAAAATGAGATTTCAAACTGAGAAGTTACAGACCGACAAAAATAATATTCTAAACTGAATCGTAATAAACCGACGAAAATGATATTTCAAATTGAGGTAACAGACAGAGGAAAATGATGTTTAAAACTGAGGCGTTATAGACTGATGAAAAATGATATTTAAAACAAACAAAAATATATGTTTTAACTAAATCCTATCAAACCGACGGACATGATATTCAATACTGAAACGTAACAGACTGTCGAAAATTAAATTTCAAACTTAGAGGTAACAGACCGATAAATCTAATATTTTAAACTTAAGCGTAAAAGACCGATGAAAATAATAATTATCGTCTTAGTTTAAAAACTAAAACGTAACAGACCGATGAAAATAATATTCCATGAAAATGCCAGTATACTGAAATCATATGCCCTTAATAGGATTAAGATGAAAATTCATATACACTAAATGTACAAAAGCAAGGAAATTCCCAAATTTTTACACTTTTATTGTCATTAAGAGAATGACTACATATCAACCAAACCATTTCATTATCACATCACTACAGTATAAATCTCTATGCATGAGTGGATGAAGTGTGTGAGGTGCGCTGAAGAAAAATTCCTACCAGTAAAATACATAGCCCTGTTGTGCTCGTATACCCTTAATGACAATAAAAGTGTAAAAATTTGGGAATTTCCTTGCTTTTGTACATTTAGTGTATATGAATTTTCATCTTAACCCTATTAAGGGCATATGATTTCAGTATACTGGCATTTATCATGGAATGTCACTACTTTTGTAAAGGCTATGCCTCAATACAATGGTCATTTTAAAGGTTTTTTGGAATTTTCTGGAAAACTAAGGTATATGGTAAACTGAAATTAAAATGTCATCAACTAGACCCTAGAACCTCTATCTCTGCCAAAAATCAGCTGAATCCATCAAATAGTTGATGAGATACATGGTGACACATACGTACGTACGTACACACAGATAACATGATTTCATGCTTGAACTTTCTGGATCTCTGGGTTCCCTTGACTAATGATGCTGAAATTCTACACACTTACAGAACCTATCAAAATAAAATTTTGTGCAAAGTTTTAACTAATTTGGTTTATTGTTTTTTTTCGTTATGATTGATCAAAGAAATGAGATTTCTATCATAGGCCGTTTTTTTTAAGTCTATTAAGGGATAGAGCGCTCTCGCGCCTCCCTTGATTTAAAACTGAAGCCTAATAGAGGGGAATCGTATTTCAAACGTAGGTGTAAGAGACAGACGTGAGTAATATTTCAAACAGACGACGAAAATATTGAAAACTGACGCGTAACAGACCGACGAAAATGATAATTGAAACTGAGGCGTAATAGACCAGTGAGAATAACATTTCAAACTGAGGCGTGCAAAACCGTCTAAGATAATATTTAAAACTGAGGAGCAACAGACGACGAAAACAATATTTTAAACTGACGCGTAACAGACCGCCGAAAAATTTACAGGCAGACGAAAATGATCTATCAAGCTTCAGCGTATCAGACTGATGGCAATGATATTTACAACTGAGGTGTACAAAACACGCAAAAAATATATTTTAAACTGTGTCGTCACAACCCGACGGGCAGATATTTAAAACTGAAGCGTTACATACCAAGGAAAAGGGTATTTGAAACTAATGCGTAACGGACCGACGAAATTAATAGTTCAATCTTAGGCGTAACAGACTGACGAAAACAATATTTTAAAATGAGGTCCAACAGATAACAAAAATGATATTTAAAACTGAGTCCTAACACACCCACGAAAATGACATTTCAAATTGATGCGTAACAAACCTACAAAAATGATATTTCAAACTTAGGCTAAACAACGACGAAAATTATATTTCAAACTAGCAGTACCCGTCGCCCGGCATTGCCCGGGAGAAATATAAAAGAATGAATAAACATGTGTAAACAGCCGACAGAACGCAAATAGGTCACAACGGATAGTTTTAATGTTAAGAAAAAATGTCGCTTTTGAATTGTTGAAAAAAAAATGATATTTCAAACTGAGACGTCACAAACCGACGAAAATGATATTTTAAATTAAAATTAAAATTTAGGCGTGAAAGACCGACGATTTTTTTTCTTTTATCCTATGTGATAGATTGACGAAACATTATATTTTAAACTGAGGTAACAGACTGGTGACAATGATATTTACAACTGAGGCGTAACAAACACACAAAAATGATATTTTAAACTGAGGTAACAGACTGGTGACAATGATATTTACAACTGAGGCGTAACAAACACACAAAAATGATATTTTAAACTGAGGTAACAGACTGGTGACAATGATATTTACAACTGAGGCGTAACAAACACACAAAAATGATATTTTAAACTGAGGTAACAGACTGGTGACAATGATATTTACAACTGAGGCGTAACAAACACACAAAAATGATATTTTAAACTGAGGTAACAGACTGGTGACAATGATATTTACAACTAAGGCGTAACAAACACACAAAAATGATATTTTAAACTGAGGTAACAGACTGGTGACAATGATATTTACAACTGAGGCGTAACAAACACACAAAAATGATATTTTAAACTGAGGTAACAGACTGGTGACAATGATATTTACAACTGAGGCGTAACAAACACACAAAAATGATATTTTAAACTGAGGTAACAGACTGGTGACAATGATATTTACAACTGAGGCGTAACAAACACACAAAAATGATATTTTAAACTGAGGTAACAGACTGGTGACAATGATATTTACAACTGAGGCGTAACAAACACACAAAAATGATATTTTAAACTGAGGTAACAGACTGGTGACAATGATATTTACAACTGAGGCGTAACAAACACACAAAAATGATATTTTAAACTGAGGTAACAGACTGGTGACAATGATATTTACAACTGAGGCGTAACAAACACACAAAAATGATATTTTAAACTGAGGTAACAGACTGGTGACAATGATATTTACAACTGAGGCGTAACAAACACACAAAAATGATATTTTTAACTGAGGTAACAGACTGGTGACAATGATATTTACAACTGAGGCGTAACAAACACACAAAAATGATATTTTAAACTGAGGTAACAGACTGGTGACAATGATATTTACAAATGAGGCGTAACAAACACACAAAAATGATATTTTAAACTGAGGTAACAGACTGGTGACAATGATATTTACAACTGAGGCGTAACAAACACACAAAAATGATATTTTAAACTGAGCTGTTATAACGCGGACCCCACACTCTTTACTCTTCTACCCGTGCGACGGCATCATTTATAACATCAAATGTAATGAGAACCGTCCCGGTGCAGGAATCCTTCCTGACTGTGAACACCTTTTCTTTGGCTCGTGATTTCGTCTGTAGTGGCTGTAAAAAGAAAGATGGCTCGAATCTCCCCCGGGTCTGATGAATGACGACTTCGTGATTCTGTGAAGGCAAGATTACTTAGCAGGACAACTCGATAACAGAATAACTCGACAAACGGCTAGGTCTTTTCACAACAATAATTATTTAATAAAAATGAACGGTGGGTTTTTAACCCAAAGTCTATTCTTCGATAATGGCTTTTTTCTAACTATCTTATCTTCCTTCTCTGTGTGTGTGTGTGTGTGAATCTCTTTACGACTGCAAATCCTTAATCGAGACGTTAATCTCTGTTGGAAAACGATGGTGGGGCCCCGGGGCAACGGCTCCCTCGGGATCCGAGGGGATCACGACCAGCTCGGCCGAGATCTCGGGTCTAACTCTTTTGTGATCGCATTTTCGCGTCAAAAATCAAAGACGAAAAGCGTATAACTCATACTCTCTCTCTCTCTCTCTCTCTCTCTCTCTCTCTCTCTCTCTCTCTCTCTTCTCGTCGTGTGGTACGCGCGATGCTGACTTACTCTCTTTCTTTCCCCATCCCTTCTTCTGTGTCCCACCCCCTCTCCCGGAGTGGGGTGGTACGCTTCTCAACGGACAATTTGGAATTTATCTCTTAGTCTTTATCTCCCTAGAGACCAATTATTCCCTCTCCCTCTGTCCTGAAGTGTTGACACCTCTGATAAGATTTTGCCAAAACTTTTGGCAGCGTGTGCTCAATGTATCCCATTGTTGTTCCCTAATTGCCAATGACACCCCAAGAGCCAATCTCAGAATTCACGGCGCCCCCAGCGATCAGGGCCCGGACGGTCGAAAATATGTACTAGCTCCCAGATCTCCACTTGTCTCTACGTGGGGCCTGATCTCCCCGATGCATTCCAGTGCACCCCGGGGTGCAGACTCCGTCGCTGAAACCACTGTTTCACATCCGCCCAATCCTTATTTCGTGTCAATTGGTCGAAATTGACACCTCCCAGACCGTCACCTTTCTCTACGTGGGGGCAGATACGTCGGATGAAATCACTGTTTCACATCCGTCCACCCTTATTTCGTGTCACTTGGTTGCAATTGACATCTCCCAGACCGTTACCCTTCCCCACACACAGAGAGAACAACGGGTAATACAATCAAAACAATAATAATCAAAAATTAAGAAAAAACTGTAGCTAAACAATGGAACAAAAAGTTTTCTTTTTCTGTTCTGTTTTCTTTTGGTCTGTCCTTCTTTTTCTCTTTCCAGTCTATTAAAACATCAGGACTACGTATGTATGTGTGTATGTGCGTATGCATTTTGTGGTTTCTGTGTTGGGAGGTGGGTGGGTGACAAAATGAATTATGATGCATGCAATTAAAAGTTTGTTAATACAGATTGGAGCTCGCAACGCCCCTTACAAATTACGTCACCATCACCTTCTCCTCGGAATCGATCTCTACTTCTTCACTGGTCATCCACCTGGATTCCCGACAGGGGCAGCGATTCCTGCTCCCGTTCGCGATCTGGGTGAAGTGTACTCAGGGGTAACCCTCCCTCGCTCATGCACTCGGCCGTCGGTGTGCTCGCGCCGTCCAATTTCTCCCTATGTCTTTCTCGCGCCCTTTGTCTTTTCTGCAAAAGCTAACCCTATTATTTATGTGCACAATTCTCACTAACATCGACCAAGCCCTATCGTGCCCGTGTCTAGTTCTACCTTTTAACGTGAATTTTCCCTTCCTGACGGGGTTAATCGAACCCTCAATCTCTCTAAAGCTAATAGCTTGTTACCTTCTGGTTATGCAACGCATTTTAACACATTATAATACTTTCATAACTGTTCGATGGGGTCGACCGGTAATCGCAAACGATTTGGTAATTCGGCTTTAATCTGCCGAGATGATTATATTCGGCGACAAGTGTCTTAGCGATTGCATATCCAACTGTGCACCTGTGCACTCACTCGTCAGTATCAACAACTGAAATTCTCTCGGTACGGGCCTGTCTGGTTCGCATACCGTCACTATCATTGCGTCGGCCACCTCGGCCGGATTCTCTTCGTTCCCTTCTCTGGGAAAAACAATCCTCTCAGACTAACACCTTCTTGGCTCACTTCGGCCCGGTGACATTCGATATCGATGCGCCTTCTCTGGCTGCATGCGACAGTAACCCTTTTGGTTCTTCCCTATAACTTCCAATTTCTTCATAATCATTCTCTCATCGCTTCCCGACACTGTCCCTAATTGCTCATCGAGTGCCTCTCCCAGCAACGGGGGGCCACTGATTTCTTCCGCTTCGTCTGTATCAACACTATCTATCTTAGATAGGATCTCATATCCTTCTCTTCGCTTATCATTACTTCTGTGCCCTTTCGTAAGGCGCACCACAATCTGTCGTATTCACGGTGGTTCGAACATCTGTCGATTACTTCAACTTTCTTTTGCTTTTACAACTCACTATATATCTGCCTGGTCGTTCGGCAACAGCCCATCCAGCTGCAGGTATATTACTACTTATGATCGATCATTTGGATCTAACCACGACGACCCTCCATCGGTCCCAGTTATGCATCTCTTTCTATCCTTATATGTCCATTTATCTCGGGGGGGGGGGGGGCATCCAAGACAACTGTCCGCGCCACAACCACCAGCACCGCACACGCATGGGGGCCCTCCCTGCGCGCGGTGGAGCCAACGAATGCGACACAGCACAACCTCGGCCTCTCCCCCAGGTCCTTGACTATCTTTGGCTTGGCTTTCCTGCTATTCTGTGGTGGGGCGTTCTGCTCCCCTCTACCGTAACTTCATAGGTAATTCCTCTACCTTTTTGGCTAACCGATTTTCTCTCAGTCTCTTCTGGAGCTGGGCGGGGGGGTATTTTGCCGCTCTCCTCCCACTCGCTGGACTCGTCAACCGACCTAGCAGTCGCGTTTAATTCGATCTCTCTCTACGGGGGGGTTCATTGCTTCTTGCGGTTTCTCATAAACCGGCGAACAAAACCCAAGCCCGTCTTCTTCCCATTCTACCTTCGCTATCTTTCACCAAACTTATCATTCTGGGGGCCACCCTACTTTTTATACTCTGTGGGGTGGCCTCTGGGCGCTTCCCTGGTTCTTTACCCTAGCGTCAGGTGGCACACTAAGGTTCGGAATCCTAATTCCTCACCTCCGATCTATGCTGCTGTGCACCACCGACTCTCATGTCCGAACCGACCACACCTGGTCCAGTTCGGTCTGACCGAGCCGCGTGGGCGCCCATAATTTGTGGGACACTCTGCTGCTCTATGCCCCTCACCCCTGCAGGTCCAGCGGACTGATGCCTGCCTGGCCGGTGCGGGCCTATCGTACTCATTTTGAAGGTCCCATGCCTTCCTTCTAGGATCGGAGTCTGCCTCCCGATCCTCTCCGCCCCCTCTCTCCATTCGGGGCCCCGGGCTCGCCCTGCCCCCACCGTTTTCCTTCTCCCAGGCCTTTCCTCGCCATTGCTTAACCTTAGCCGGGTCAACTCGCGTACGGCCTCAATCGCGGTTCGCTCGCTGGCGTATTGCCTCACTGGCTGCTCGCGGAGCTCCGTCCAAGTGATCCCCGGGTTCTCTACATACCTCCCCTCAATGAATCTCGACACTGGGCCCCTCGCTCCCTCTAGAGCGAGCAGCACCATCTCTAAATCTTCTAGTCCATAAATCACCCTCTTCTTCTGAATTACTGCTAACCACTCCATTAAACCGACGGGATCCCCTCTGTGGGGGGGTATTCGTATCCCTCCTATCGGACTTTCTATCTTTCTAGTCTCTTCTCTCCCTATGCCTGTTGCACTATTTGCTAGGTCTTCCTCCGAACCCATTCCCTTTGCGTTCTAGCTTACCACCCCTAACAACAGAGCTACCCAAACTGTGTGCAAAGTTTGGACAACAATCGATACACCGACAACCGAGCAAGCGAACAAGAGAAATCAACGAGTCACTTACCCCTCTCCTCTGCTGCTCCTGTGGTCTTTCGTCTCTGGGTTGGTTGCTTGTTATTTTTCGAGTCCGTCTGGGCCTTTCAATCAATTGACTAAAAGTTCGCGGTCCCAGACCGATCTCAAAGTCTAAAAAACGTTTTTTCTTTCAGTCTATCTCTTTTTCTATCTTTCTCTTTTTTTTTCAAACACGGGTGTACATGCCCGTTAAACTGTTTCTCTCTTTTCTTTTCCTATTCTCTTTTTCTATCTTTTTTTTTTTCAAACACGGGTGTCGATGTCCGTCAAACTGTTTCTCTCTTTTCCCTTCCTTCCTCCTTTTTTTTATTCTCCTTTTCAACCACGGGTGTACATGCCCGTTAAACTGTTTCTCTCTTTTCTTTTTCTTTTTCTATCTTTCTTTTTTTTTTCAAACACGGGTGTCGATGTCCGTCAAACTTTTCTCTCTGCCGGTAAAAAAAAATCGTCCGTTGTGCCCGTGGGTTTTTTTAAAATTTGTCTGTCTATTTTTTCTTTTTCTAAGGTGTTTTGCCGGAAAAAAAAATTGTTTTCTTTGTGGCCGTGGTTGGCTTTGTTCTTTTCTTCTCCCGAGGTTGCCAGGCACTCCTCACCGTACCATGATCCTAGGTCGCGGCACCATTTATAACGTAATAATGTAATGTAATGATGAACCGATCGGCGCAGGAATCCTTCCTGACTGTGAACACCTTTTCTTTGGCTCGTGATTTCGTCTGTAGTGGCTGTAAAAAGAAAGATGGCTCGAATCTCCCCCGGGTCTGATGAATGACGACTTCGTGATTCTGTGAAGGCAAGATTACTTAGCAGGACAACTCGATAACAGAATAACTCGACAAACGGCTAGGTCTTTTCACAACAATAATTATTTAATAAAAATGAACGGTGGGTTTTTAACCCAAAGTCTATTCTTCGATAATGGCTTTTTTCTAACTATCTTATCTTCCTTCTCTGTGTGTGTGTGTGTGTGAATCTCTTTACGACTGCAAATCCTTAATCGAGACGTTAATCTCTGTTGGAAAACGATGGTGGGGCCCCGGGGCAACGGCTCCCTCGGGATCCGAGGGGATCACGACCAGCTCGGCCGAGATCTCGGGTCTAACTCTTTTGTGATCGCATTTTCGCGTCAAAAATCAAAGACGAAAAGCGTATAACTCATACTCTCTCTCTCTCTCTCTCTCTCTCTCTCTCTCTCTCTCTCTCTCTCTCTCTTCTCGTCGTGTGGTACGCGCGATGCTGACTTACTCTCTTTCTTTCCCCATCCCTTCTTCTGTGTCCCACCCCCTCTCCCGGAGTGGGGTGGTACGCTTCTCAACGGACAATTTGGAATTTATCTCTTAGTCTTTATCTCCCTAGAGACCAATTATTCCCTCTCCCTCTGTCCTGAAGTGTTGACACCTCTGATAAGATTTTGCCAAAACTTTTGGCAGCGTGTGCTCAATGTATCCCATTGTTGTTCCCTAATTGCCAATGACACCCCAAGAGCCAATCTCAGAATTCACGGCGCCCCCAGCGATCAGGGCCCGGACGGTCGAAAATATGTACTAGCTCCCAGATCTCCACTTGTCTCTACGTGGGGCCTGATCTCCCCGATGCATTCCAGTGCACCCCGGGGTGCAGACTCCGTCGCTGAAACCACTGTTTCACACTGTAACAAACCGACTAAAATATTTTTTTAAACTGAGGCGTGACAGACTACCGTAAATGATATTTAAAATTTAAATTTAAACTTAGGCGTGAAAGACCGACGATATTTTTCTTTTATCCTATGTGACAGACCGACGAAAATGATATTTCAATTGATTCGAGACAAATAGACGAAAATGATATTTCAATTGGTTCGGGACAGAAATACGAAAATGATATTTTAAACTTAAGCTTGACAGACCAGTGGAAGTTATATTTTCAACTGAAGATTTACAGAAAGACGGAAACATTTTAAATTGAAGTCTGACAAACCGACGAAAATAATATTTCAATCTGAAGCGTGACGAAAAAACAATAATTATTTCTAAATTAGTTTGATAGACCTATGTTACATCCTGTTTACGAAATATATGTATTTCATCAATAATCAATAATTTCCCTACCCGATTATACGACATATAAATTATCTTAATTAAGAAAATAAACTGTTTATTTTTGGACTGTGTTGAACTTTTTCAACACAAATTTTCTAAAAATGTTACTGTTAATATCTGAAATAAAAAATTTAAATAATATTTTGGTAAAAAAGATTAATGGTTCTATTTACTTAGTAGCCTTATCTTATGATCACCCTTACTCACATTATCTAGTATTATATAGTTGTGTGTATTTAGGGTTAGGGTTAGGGTTTTTTCATCCAAGTAAATGGAGTTTTTTTGTTTGATTAGCCTTTTTTTCAATTTTCCTAATTGTTCATTTAGTATTTCGGTCAAATTGGTGTATTTAAGTTCCGCGGGTTTCATGCTCCATTTTTTCTTTCTTTTTTCGGCGAATACTTTCGATTTGATTCATCAAATCATGATCAGGCGGAGTTCGGTATGATGGTTTTAGAATTATTTCTTTTACTGTTTAGTTCTTAACAACTAGTAATTTGTTACTAGTAATTACTGCTCTAAGAAGTTAAAATTTTGTGACTAGTTTCGTAATTACTGTTATTAATTGTGGGATGTCTAGTTTTAATGCAAATGGCTTGAATAATTTTTAAACTGTTTTATGTTGGTATCGTGGTGTATTGTTTTTTTTGTTATTAACTAAAATGTGTGAATATTGAGGAGGGTGGAAGACATGTTTTTATGTGTTTCTAAATTGAGCTAGGGTCGAAGAGATGCATAGTAAGTCTACGATAAAGTGGTATTGTAGTAAGACCGATGTAATAATTAGTACTTTTTATTATTGTGTGAGAGTATTGAAACTGATATATTGTTTTATTTCTACTGTGTGTTGGGCCTGAACATTACGTAGCTACATATATCGCGCTCATTCTTCACCGGGCTTTAGTGCATGATTGGCCTATTAAAGACCTGTATTATTGCTTTACATTATGTGCATAAAAAAATATGTACTATGTTGTACGGATTTTTAAGCTTATTGCCATTGGACCTCATTCAGGAATTTAACCCAACATTTTAGAAACATATATAGAAACATATATATATATATATATATATATATATATATATATATATATATATATATATATATATATATATATATATATATATATATGTGATTTTATGAAGGCTTACCAAAGCATTCCTTTCAAGACACCAATGATCACCATTAAAGATATTTTTTCTTACAAATACTATTTATTCAAATTAAATGTTTTTTCCTACACGTGTTTCACTACCAAGCAGTTACTTGCTCGGCAGATCATCAGGGAAATTAAATGTCTGGAATACTGGTTTCAACTGCCGACAAAACACAATGTGGCGTTGTAATAGTTGAGGTCACTTAAGAAAAGAAGAGGAAAAAAATAAAAATAAAAATAAAAGTCAAACTTAAAAAGCAAGGAAGAACAACGATAAGAAAAGAAAATCCTAGAAAAGTCTTAGAAAAGTAGCTTGTGCATTATTTCTTCCACCAAGCCAACAAGCAAGTAGTCGGTCCCAAATACATTCAATAAAACCACAAAACCGGAACAATGTGCGATAATACACTTTCACGCTAGCCGGTACAATGATGAATAAATCCCCCCCCCCCACAATAAAACAAAAGAACTAAATCATTCAAGATACTGCTCACAAGTTACCATTCCAATCCAATGATAGTATGGGAATTCTAAATCCAACTTCTCACAAAGAAAAGTCAACACAAATGTTCGTCCGAGTTCAAAGAGTCTTATTTCAATTGTTGATTTATTACCCTTCGAAATAAACACACGACGAGTTGAATGTCAATCCCGCAGAAAACTCCCTTCCATCAAGAAAAAATCTTAATATAGAAACTATTTATTCAAAATACTGTTTCTAAAAATATTTATTATTAAACCTATTCCTTATAGAAATTAATCATCTAGTGTCTGGGACGTCATTTTACATTTTGGGAAAATATCCTTCATTTAATTAACTGCCGAATTATTATCGTTTTGTTGTTTAACGAAGCGAAAAAAGCCTATCACGCAGAATTTGTTTTTAAAAAAATTATTCATATATCAAAAATAAACTGTTATTATAAAAAGGCCTTCTACAAAAATCTAGTTATTATTTTAAATCATTTAAAATATTTCCTTAACGGCTGTGTCTGTTTGTAACTCTCTGTGGAGAATATTATTCTATATTCCATAAATAAATGTTACAACGGAATATCGTTATCAGAAATCTATTTTCTATTTTGAAAAAAAACCAAACTTTTTTTTAATGGACCGGTTTATTTTTTTGTCAACTTTACGGGAAAATATCACTCTTACTCGTTAAATGACAGGAGACTTTATTTTTACTAATTTAAAATCCCGTACAAAATACTTTTTTTATAAAATTCAATTGTTTCTATTTTTAGAAATTAAGTCCGTGTCGGCATGCATGTTTTTAAAATTATTTTTTCCTTAATTACTTTTCCCCATTCCTGCCACCAAATTGTTTTATTTATTTTAATCTAATTAAAAACTAATTTAATTTAACCTAATTTAATTAAATAGTGATAGCATCCAGGTTGCTATTTCTTATTTTTCACTTAAAATTACTTGAAATCCCCAATGCATTTCGTATAATATATCTATTTCTGAGAATAAATTGTGATTTATTATTTATTATTCCACTATCTTTTTATATGTAACACAATTTCCCCCCTCTATTCCGCTGAATAAGTATTTACTATAGTTGACTATCACTGGGCCTTATTCCGATAGAATATTCCTACCTTATCACCCCCAACCTAAGTCTCGAGTATCCGCTAATAATTGAATTAAGACATATCTTAGCATAAGTACGTGTTACTAATTCTCATCCTCCCTATTATACACTAATTATTGCCCCAGATTGCCTCAGGAAGTGTCCATCCTGCCTATCTCTGCTGTAAGTTTATACTTCCCCCAATTCCCCTCCTATCCAGGTTTTAGGCTTGATAACAGGTAACGGTTTCTATGCAGACAGCATTGTAGTATTTCCTGCCTAGCGTTCAGTAAATTATCTCTAGATGTCATGATGTGGTACGACTCCAATGCACATAGGTTGCATCTCTTCTTTTTGTTCGGTTTATATTTGTTAGCCCTCCCCAAAATTGACCATTTCAGTTCGAAAGGGTCTTGCCTAGCAATGAGGTTTCTCACAAAACGGCCGACAGAAGTGTTAGGCCTATCTATGTCTTCCCTTTGGCCTCCCCTGAAGGAACTCATGTGGTTTCTGAATCTATCTTTGAACTCACCCCCGGTTGAACCGATATATGATTTCCTACTACTCTCTGTTATCACATCGCATTTGTAGACAATGCTTGAAACTCTACAGTTCCCCCCCAGTGGACAGATGTTAGAAGCTCTGCAGTTACAGTTGTGTGCTGGGCCGTTGCTGGATGTTCTACTACTATGGTTATTTATAATGGAGGTTCTCACTGAACTGGTGTTACTGGGATCAACACCAGAAGAGAACATGGCTTCCCTTGTTTTAGTTATCTTAGAATTATTATATCCTATGATGGATGTGGCTATATTTCTACAGGTTGAATAAGAGAGTTTTACAGTATTTTTGTTAATGATTCCCCCCAATCTGCTATCCCTTGGAAAGTTTTTTTCCACTATGCTATAAAAAATCTTTGGGATATTAGTCTTAATATGCTGGCTATAGGGGGGGTTGAACCATGTAGTGGTCCTTCTCCTATTTTTCTTCCTTCCTTCCCCCCCGGTTTGGGTAGCATGTGAGTTCAATTCGTTACTTCCAACTTCACGAATATTATCATCAACCGGTTCCCACCCTACCTGGTTTACATTACCGTGGGATACACCAGGTCTCCTATATCTAGCCTTGCCCATTGCCCTATTATATGAAACCATTGATCGAGAGGCAATCGGTCTCCCGTTTAGTCCCCCATTCCCAACCGAAGGAGGCACAAGGTAATTAATTTTTTCCTTGTATCCTGATCTGTTTAAAGCTTCATTGTAGAATTGCTTACTGCTGTCGAATATTTGTTGATTCTTGGACAGCTTAGATATCCTACTCGATATTGCAGGAATAATGGCTCTTTTCACCATCGGTGGGTGATTCGATTTAGCGTCGATATAGTAGAGTGTGTGGTTGGGCTTGTGATAAGGTTCATATGTGTTGTTGCATAGATCAAGCGTAATATCCAAAAAATTGACCCTCCGGTAGTTTATATCCATAGTTACGCTAAGTTGTATTGAGCTGAAGAATATATTGAGTTTTTTCTTCTTAGTTTCAAGATTCCTTATACTTGTGTTGACAAAGAATAAAGCGTCGTCCCTATATAGACCGCCCGCCAGTTCAGGTATTTTCATACAAATTTCTCTGAGGATATATATCCCTACCAGGTCAGTAACCTGCGCTGAGTCCGGTGACCCCATAGTAATATCGAAATTGTTTTCCCTATCCTTTCTAGTCCATAACTTATCATTGTAGGATATTAGCGTCCTTCTGGCTAGTCTAATTATATCCATTTCTAAGTTTGTGATGTTTGATTCATTTCTAGCCATGGTAAGCGCCTTTTCAAGTAAAGTAGAGGATATGGAGGGATAGTATGAATCTATATCAAACATTATAAATTTACTTTGATTAGTAATGTGTAATTCTTTATACCAACTTAGCACTTCCTCTGATGAGGTCCACAGATTCAAATGAGTTCTGCGTTTAATTCCTGGCAATATTCTGTCTAGTATTTTTTGCTGATTACACCCATGTCTGAAATACACGGCGAGATCAGTCTAATGGATGGGTTATTACTAAAATCTGGCTTATGATCCTTAAGAGTGAAACGAGGGCATTTAGGGGTATATATCTCAACATTACCTTCCATACCAATCTCAGAGCAGATCTTAAGAGCGGCCAAGTTAATATCCTGTAACACCCCGTTCCCTACGGTCTTGTACCGGAGGGTCAATTTTTTGGATATTACGCTTGATCTATGCAACAACACATATGAACCTTATCACAAGCCCAACCACACACTCTACTATATCGACGCTAAA
The DNA here is from genome assembly GCA_963556195.1 of Sepiola atlantica. Lineage (NCBI taxonomy): Eukaryota > Metazoa > Mollusca > Cephalopoda > Sepiida > Sepiolidae > Sepiola > Sepiola atlantica. The sequence continues at coordinate 72,195,090 of OY744517.1, forward strand.
TCGAATCACCCACCGATGGTGAAAAGAGCCATTATTCCTGCAATATCGAGTAGGATATCTAAGCTGTCCAAGAATCAACAAATATTCGACAGCAGTAAGCAATTCTACAATGAAGCTTTAAACAGATCAGGATACAAGGAAAAAATTAATTACCTTGTGCCTCCTTCGGTTGGGAATGGGGGACTAAACGGGAGACCGATTGCCTCTCGATCAATGGTTTCATATAATAGGGCAATGGGCAAGGCTAGATATAGGAGACCTGGTGTATCCCACGGTAATGTAAACCAGGTAGGGTGGGAACCGGTTGATGATAATATTCGTGAAGTTGGAAGTAACGAATTGAACTCACATGCTACCCAAACCGGGGGGGAAGGTAGGAAGAAAAATAGGAGAAGGACCACTACATGGTTCAACCCCCCCTATAGCCAGCATATTAAGACTAATATCCCAAAGATTTTTTATAGCATAGTGGAAAAAAACTTTCCAAGGGATAGCAGATTGGGGGGAATCATTAACAAAAATACTGTAAAACTCTCTTATTCAACCTGTAGAAATATAGCCACATCCATCATAGGATATAATAATTCTAAGATAACTAAAACAAAGGAAGCCATGTTCTCTTCTGGTGTTGATCCCAGTAACACCAGTTCAGTGAGAACCTCCATTATAAATAACCATAGTAGTAGAACATCCAGCAACGGCCCAGCACACAACTGTAACTGCAGAGCTTCTAACATCTGTCCACTGGGGGGGAACTGTAGAGTTTCAAGCATTGTCTACAAATGCGATGTGATAACAGAGAGTAGTAGGAAATCATATATCGGTTCAACCGGGGGTGAGTTCAAAGATAGATTCAGAAACCACATGAGTTCCTTCAGGGGAGGCCAAAGGGAAGACATAGATAGGCCTAACACTTCTGTCGGCCGTTTTGTGAGAAACCTCATTGCTAGGCAAGACCCTTTCGAACTGAAATGGTCAATTTTGGGGAGGGCTAACAAATATAAACCGAACAAAAAGAAGAGATGCAACCTATGTGCATTGGAGTCGTACCACATCATGACATCTAGAGATAATTTACTGAACGCTAGGCAGGAAATACTACAATGCTGTCTGCATAGAAACCGTTACCTGTTATCAAGCCTAAAACCTGGATAGGAGGGGAATTGGGGGAAGTATAAACTTACAGCAGAGATAGGCAGGATGGACACTTCCTGAGGCAATCTGGGGCAATAATTAGTGTATAATAGGGAGGATGAGAATTAGTAACACGTACTTATGCTAAGATATGTCTTAATTCAATTATTAGCGGATACTCGAGACTTAGGTTGGGGGTGATAAGGTAGGAATATTCTATCGGAATAAGGCCCAGTGATAGTCAACTATAGTAAATACTTATTCAGCGGAATAGAGGGGGGAAATTGTGTTACATATAAAAAGATAGTGGAATAATAAATAATAAATCACAATTTATTCTCAGAAATAGATATATTATACGAAATGCATTGGGGATTTCAAGTAATTTTAAGTGAAAAATAAGAAATAGCAACCTGGATGCTATCACTATTTAATTAAATTAGGTTAAATTAAATTAGTTTTTAATTAGATTAAAATAAATAAAACAATTTGGTGGCAGGAATGGGGAAAAGTAATTAAGGAAAAAATAATTTTAAAAACATGCATGCCGACACGGACTTAATTTCTAAAAATAGAAACAATTGAATTTTATAAAAAAAGTATTTTGTACGGGATTTTAAATTAGTAAAAATAAAGTCTCCTGTCATTTAACGAGTAAGAGTGATATTTTCCCGTAAAGTTGACAAAAAAATAAACCGGTCCATTAAAAAAAAGTTTGGTTTTTTTTCAAAATAGAAAATAGATTTCTGATAACGATATTCCGTTGTAACATTTATTTATGGAATATAGAATAATATTCTCCACAGAGAGTTACAAACAGACACAGCCGTTAAGGAAATATTTTAAATGATTTAAAATAATAACTAGATTTTTGTAGAAGGCCTTTTTATAATAACAGTTTATTTTTGATATATGAATAATTTTTTTAAAAACAAATTCTGCGTGATAGGCTTTTTTCGCTTCGTTAAACAACAAAACGATAATAATTCGGCAGTTAATTAAATGAAGGATATTTTCCCAAAATGTAAAATGACGTCCCAGACACTAGATGATTAATTTCTATAAGGAATAGGTTTAATAATAAATATTTTTAGAAACAGTATTTTGAATAAATAGTTTCTATATTAAGATTTTTTCTTGATGGAAGGGAGTTTTCTGCGGGATTGACATTCAACTCGTCGTGTGTTTATTTCGAAGGGTAATAAATCAACAATTGAAATAAGACTCTTTGAACTCGGACGAACATTTGTGTTGACTTTTCTTTGTGAGAAGTTGGATTTAGAATTCCCATACTATCATTGGATTGGAATGGTAACTTGTGAGCAGTATCTTGAATGATTTAGTTCTTTTGTTTTATTGTGGGGGGGGGGGATTTATTCATCATTGTACCGGCTAGCGTGAAAGTGTATTATCGCACATTGTTCCGGTTTTGTGGTTTTATTGAATGTATTTGGGACCGACTACTTGCTTGTTGGCTTGGTGGAAGAAATAATGCACAAGCTACTTTTCTAAGACTTTTCTAGGATTTTCTTTTCTTATCGTTGTTCTTCCTTGCTTTTTAAGTTTGACTTTTATTTTTATTTTTATTTTTTTCCTCTTCTTTTCTTAAGTGACCTCAACTATTACAACGCCACATTGTGTTTTGTCGGCAGTTGAAACCAGTATTCCAGACATTTAATTTCCCTGATGATCTGCCGAGCAAGTAACTGCTTGGTAGTGAAACACGTGTAGGAAAAAACATTTAATTTGAATAAATAGTATTTGTAAGAAAAAATATATTTAATGGTGATCATTGGTGTCTTGAAAGGAATGCTTTGGTAAGCCTTCATAAAATCACATATAAATGCTCTGTACTCTGTAATCGAGTATCATCGAGCTTGTTTTTATTGGAACAACCCCGGTCTTCACTGAATGATCTATTTTATAAGTGAAAAATCTAAATCTATATATATATATATATATATATATATATAGGGGGGGGGCTGTATCTGTGTTTAGGCAGCAAGTGATTATTAATACATGTCTGATTGAAGATGACGGATTTTCTTCTTTTCACTATCTTTAAAATTGTAGTTTCTGTCTGTTTGTTCACAAACCTCTACCAGTGTTTTGGAAATAATCACCCTGTTACCATATATATTCTGAAACTACATTACTCTAGGTATTGGTATAAGTATATTTCAGTTTGATCAAAAAGGGTACAACATTATCGTGGGGGTCTGAATTTAAATAAAACAAAACTTCCATGAACAAAGTTTCTTTCAGAGAAATTATCAGCTGTAGAACACTTTACCATTCGAGTGTTTCCCTACAGATTTCAAGATGGTCGTTTTCAAGTCCAATGTTAACAATTATCTGTCACGTCCTCCTGTAAATTAACCATAGTTATATTCCATCATCCAATTGAAAATATCACTAACCCTTATCCTCGAGTGGCTTTTTGCTTTGGTAAGTAGTGAACCATTAGTATAAAAATCGATTCACGTGTACTGCCTATCCGAAAACTTATTTATCATTCTTTCATGAACCTCGTCCAAAATCTGCTGAACTCTTCCAAACTCGAAATCATTCACTGTGGATCCTTCATAATCCTGACACATCAAATCTTCGCGGATCTATTGCAGGAATTAACGCACCAATATTGTCGGAAATATATATGGACCTGCAATTTCTCTCCAGCTATAGGTGTTTTATGTACTAATGAGTCAGTGCTTATCAAGGCCCAAAGGCCACTCGAGAATCAGGGTCAATGAGCTTTTCAGGTGGACGGACGGTAAGACAACATCTTCAAAATTGGTATCGATAGTTGTAACTGGGTAGAATTTGATTATTTCAGATATCGGCTCTTCAAGAATTTGTTAACATCGGACTCGAAAACGACCATGTTATAGCCAGTTGGAAACTGCCTTGTGGTATTGTGTTCCACAGACGAGTAGTTCTGGGAAAGAAACATTGCTCATGGAAGTTACGTTTAGTTTTAAGTACACATAATAAGTAAGGAAAATTACTGACAGCGGTTGTAGATAGACAAGTTCGTGTTGTAAATGTTGTGCATGGGGGACCATAGATTGGAGTTCAGTCGAGCACCTACCATAATAAATCGTTTTTAATTAATTGTATACAATGAATCGTTTAAAATAGGTATCGTGCTTCGTCATTATTTGATATGCCGTAAGACAGATAAAATTTCCTTAACGAGCATGATTTGAAGTTAATCCCAAGATTATGTCAAGATACCTTTCGAACCGTTTCGACTGCAGAAGGCTTTCTCGGTCCCGAAAATCAAAGGCCACGACTTGACTTCTCAGAGCTGGTGATTCAGCATTAAATAATACAGCCTGGGGGCGCGAGAGTGATCCAAAGGCTCTCTTTTCATTGGCTGCTACAGCTCGATGTAGGGGGGTGATACAACTCCTTTCCCTTGATTACTCCATTTACCCTTGATCCTCAGCTTATATTTTTTAGTGGCAAGGAGGCATCAAGTACACTTTTGTCAGTTGTTGGTATGACTTGACCGAGGATTTAACACCGGTCTGGCGGCCCATTAGCAAACACTCTAGCCATTATGCCAAAGTGTTGATACGCCGTAAAACACAAAGCAAAGCGAACCGTTTTTTGTGGCTTTCATTTCTTATTTCCCAAAAATCAAAGTTGCATTCTTTCGAATTATATAAATTTTTACGTAAACCGTTTTCACCCTCATTCTTCTTCTTCTGTCTCTATTTGTTTGTTTAATTCCTGTCACGCGTCTCTCTCTCCTTCTCTCTCTCTCTCTCTCTCTCTCTCTTCTTCTTCTTCTTCTCTCACTCTATCTTTCGATTCTTGTTTCTCCCCCATCTCTCTCTTATTCTCTCCGTTTCTCTTCCTCACTATCACTCTTCTTGTTCTTCCCTCTTCTCAACTAATTCTCTCTGTCATCCGACCTCTCTCTATCTCTCTCTCTCTCTCTCTCTCTATATATATATATATATATATATATATATATATATATATATATATATATATATATATATATATTTCTCTTATTCTCTCACTCTATCTTTCGATTTGTGTTTCTCTCTCTCGCTCTCTCTCTCTCTCTCTCTATCCCTCTCTCTCTCTATCTATCTATCTATCTCTATCTCTCTTTCTTTCTCTGTATTACCATTTTTCTCGAGTCTAATTTTTCTCCATCCCATCTTCTCTCTTTTATTCACGTCATCTCTCTTCTCTATACGTCCAGTCTATTTTTATTTCTTTGATTTATTTGTCATCTAATAAATTATTGTTATTGATCTACACACCACGAATTCCAGGGTTTCTCTCAGAAGGGGCATAAATCCATTATCAGTGTACTTGATACATACATGCACATGCATGCATATACATATGCATGTATACATTCTTAACATAAAAAATCATACCACATGTTTAACAGTACACTAAATGTCATGCCTCCTAAGAGACAATTGTCATATGTAGGTATAGTTTTTTACTATGGAGTTGAAGATTTATTTCCGAATTCATTTCAGGCGGCGGGGTAAATCTGAGATGGTTGACTAACTTGCAATTTACGTTCTCGATTCCTCTTGCCACTTGAAATAGTTTTGTCCGGGAGTTAGAAAAATACACGTATTTTACTCGTTGACTTTTGCGTGACGGAGTGGAATTACACAAACACTGACGCACACACACACACACACATACATATATATATATATATATATATATATATATATATATATATATATATATATATATATATATATATATATATATACTCAATTGTCTTTGATATAGAGGGGATGATATATATATATATATGTGTGTGTGTGTGTGTGTGTGTGTGTGTGTGTGTGTGTGTGTGTGTGTGTGTAGTTCATCGAGAGACCGTCGTTAATCCGTTTCGCGGCTCTTTACTGTGGCCAGAAACTGGCGGGTGTTTCAAACTGTGATTCGAAACGTATTTTCAGCAGTTTAGCATCGTAACCACGTAGGCCCACAATAACCGCCACGCGTATGGGAAATTTGTAAGTACACTGATAATTATCAGGCTACCTGAATACTCTATTCTTTTACAAAGAGCTATGCATTCATATATATATATATATATATATATATATACAATCCGGGTTTATAAAAAGTGCTCAATATCAAATAGAGCTTTTATATATGATTATTTTTATTTACACAGACATGTACAAAATCTGCGACACTGGCATGTCGATGTTATTGATCCACAGCTATTACAAACTGAGATTTCATCAGGCAAAGTTAGAATCCGATCTTAACCTCAGATCATATTTGGAAAGAATGAAATGGAGCTCTCAATTCTTTCCAAATATGATCTAAGGTTAAGATCGGATTCTAACTCTGCCTGATGAGATCCCAGTTTGTAATAGTTGTTGATCGATAACACCGACATGCCAGTGTCGCAGATTTTGTACATGTCTGTGTAAATAAAAATAATCATATATATATATATATATATATATATATATATATATATATATTAACGTAGCTCTGTGGTTTCTAATCGAAAGAGATCAAATTTAATAAAGGTACATGTAACACAAAGCCATAAAAAACGTTAAGCATTCACATGTTATGAGGAAATGCATAAGCTCGCGTTATATAATTAGATTTCAACATAACCTCAAAAAAGATGCCTTTGAAGTTGTTACTTTACCTTTTCACCCCACTCTTTTAACCCACCGTAATCCCAACCCCAATACCTACTTAACAAACACACACATATATATTTCAAGGTAACATGATTATGCTTCTTTTTCTTTTATCATTTGTAGGCATCTTTTGGAATTGCGTTTTATCGATGGTGATAAGAAGCGAGTTGAACTATTCCTACGTTTAGTGGGAAATCCAAATACTGACAGAACTGTATTCGTGACACGGAGCACGTTCTTTAAACATTCCGAATAATTCCCAAAAGTCGCAGCAATATTTTTTTGTTGGAATCTCGTCATACGTTATTAATTTAGAAATAGATCGTGAAGATGCTTGTGGATGGGTCATCAGTGATAGCTTATTTCGAGTTTTTAAACATAGTACCTGCTCGACCAGTAATCCGGTTTTTGTTTATTCGGAAACAAGACCCCACCTCACAAACGACACAAATAAATAAAATCTTACCGATGTTAGGTGAGACTTGGAACTTTGGTGTCATTCATAGCCCCCACACCTGTATATTACTCCAAATTTCCATTTTATACATATTTCATTCGACTCTGTGAGATCTTTAAACCACACGAATTATTTGAGGTGTTTGGTTGTTTTTTACGGCATATCAACTCTTTTGGAATTATTTGGGGTGTTTGGTTGTTTTTTACGGCATATCAACTCTTTTTGGAATTATTTGGGGTGTTTGGTTGTTTTTTACGGCATATCAACTCTTTTTGGAATTATTTGGGGTGTTTGGTTGTTTTTTACGGCATATCAACTCTTTTGGAATTATTTGGGGTGTTTGGTTGTTTTTTACGGCATATCAACTCTTTTGGAATTATTTGGGGTGTTTGGTTGTTTTTTACGGCATATCAACTCTTTTGGAATTATTTGGGGTGTTTGGTTGTTTTTTACGGCATATCAACTCTTTTGGAATTATTTGGGGTGTTTGGTTGTTTTTTACGGCATATCAACTCTTTTGGAATTATTTGGGGTGTTTGGTTGTTTTTTACGGCATATCAACTCTTTTGGAATTATTTAATCTCGAATCTAGTTTTTTTGTAAATGTATAAATGTTTCAAGTTCTTCGCATTTTCAAATATTTAATAGATTATATTTTCTATACAAACTGTTTAGATTATTTGTGTAAGTATATTTTTGTAAATAAATCGTTTTAATTGATAATTTAAAAAAAAACATTCTAGATTCAGTTTTGGGTTATACCCAAAATGGTAAGGATTAGGGAGTGCATGAGTAGCTGATAGGGTTTTGAAATAGAGTAGGCAGAAAAATTAGAAAGGGATAAGGAAGATGGATTTCGAGGTAGTGGTAGTGTTTAGGGTAGGAGTGAACACCTTGATTACATGTATCCGAGGCCGTTTAGTGCTATGAACAGGAGAAATTCTAATTAATTCATAAATGTTACACTGATGTGTACTCCCAAACCGGGACAGTGGAACTGGGAGTAATTGTGACTCTTGTGTGTGATCTTTGGTGTAACATACAAAAACACAAGAGTGTTTTTGTATGCTACACCAAAAATGAGGACAACATGCGTCGTGTGATTTATGTAGTGAAAACTATCTCCATCTTTCTCTCCTTCCTTCTCTCTCTCTCTATCTCTCTCTCTCTCTATATATATATATATATATATATATATATATATTATCTTTCTCTCTCACAAACACACACACGTGTTAAGTTTCTGTTCTGTCTTTTTGAACAAACCATTTTATAAACTAACCCAAAAGTGTCAGCGTCGTTTTATGTCAGAAGAGGAAACGGCAACCTGAGTTCCCAACGATTATGGTGGCGGCGGCGACGGTGTAGAGACAATCAACTCGCGTGAGTGAAGGACTTTATTATACACCCATTGGTGCGGGTGTATATAACACTGTGGATCATTCATAAACTGAACGAAGGACGAACTCGTTTACTTGGATCAAAGAACGAAGAAACTAATGACCATGTATAATGTACTGCACCCGAATAATTATCCTGATCGACTCTATGTAAAAAGGAAAGAATGAAGAAGATGACTGGTTAGTATCGCAATCCTGCATGGACTTCTTGCAAGGCCGTTGCTGATTGAAATTAATAGAACAGTTTTGAGATAATTTTCAAATTTACAGATTGTTTTTCTATTCGGATTCGCATGTCACAAGTCGTCAGCATGCGAGGATGAGAGAAAACCATAGTTTGTTTTAACTACTCATTTTAAGACCACATTTTTTACGTCTATTTCGACTCACTCCCAGTCGCTTTTACTCTACTTCAAAAAATGTTTCTTTATCGACAGTGTAAATCTTCATGTGGTTCTCACGCTACTCACTTCCGTTCTAAACACTTGTGAACCCTAACCTTCTGACCCCGTAAAACAGCTCTTTGCTCTGTTTGTTTTGTAATGTTCATAAATTAATACTTTTTGGTGTGTATATTGAAGGCCTTATTTTCTGTTTGAATGTGTTAATGATTTTCAAACGGAAAATAAAATCTTCCATATACACACCAAAAAGCATTAATTTATGAACATCAGACTCGTTGTACGTACCTTCACCTCCCATAAACAGTTATCCAAACAGTCAATATTAAACTAGCAGTCCCGATTGAAAAGTTCTTATGCAAAACATGATAAATCCAATTTAAACAACAAAACGACGAACATATCAAATCTAGATTTCTACTAAAAGCTTGTTTTAATTGAAAGCAACAGAAAATTATCCTTCTTTTCCTATCCTTCTTTTCCCATCCTTCTTTCTCCATCCTTCTTTTCCTATCTTTCTTTACCCATCCTTCTTTTCCCATCATCCTTTTCCCATCCTTCTTTCTCCATCCTTCTTTTCCCATCCTTCTTTCTCCATCCTTATTTTCCCATCCTTCTTTTCCTATCTTTCTTTTTCTATCCTTCTTTTCCCATCATCCTTTTCCCATCCTTCTTTCTCCATCCTTATTTTCCCATCCCTCTTTCTCCATCCTTCTTTTCCCATCCTTCTTTTCCCTTCCTTCTTCTCCCATCCTTCTTATTCAATCCTTCTTTTTCCATCTTTCTTTTTCCATCCTTCTTTTCTCATCCTTCTTTTTCCATCCTTCTTTTCTCATCCTTCTTTTTCCATCCTTCTTTTCCCATCCTTCTTTTTCAATCCTTTTTTCTATCCTTCTTTTCCGATCCTTCTTTTCCTATTCTTTTTTTTCCATCCTTCTTTCCCCATCCTTCTTTACCTATTTTTCTTTTCCATCCTTCTTTTCCCATCCTTCTTTTCCCATCCTTTTTTTTTCATCCTTTTTTTTCCATCCTTTTTTCCATCCTTCTTTTCCCATCCTTCTTTTTCCATCCTTTTTCCCATCTTTCTTTTCCCATCCTTCTTTTCCTATTCTTCTTTTTCCATCTTTCTTTTCCCATCTTTCTTTTCCCATCCTTCTTTTCCCATCTTTTTTTTCCTATCCTTATTTTCCCATCTTTCTTTTCCTATTCTTCTTTTTCCATCCTTCTTTTCCCATCTTTCTTTTCCCATCTTTCTTTTCCTATCCTTCTTTCCCCATCCTTCTTTTCCCATCTTTCTTTTCCTATCCTTATTTTCCCATCTTTCTTTTCCCATCCTTCTTTTTCCATCTTTTTTTCCATCCTCCTTTTCCCATCCTTCTTTTCCCATCCTTCTTTTCCCATCCTTCTTTTTCTGCGCTGTTTGTTAAAGTTGTTTCTTCTCATACTTCTATTTCTACTCGACACTCATTATTTTTCTTTTGTTCTTCTGTTTTCCTTTCTCATGTAAACTGCATTTACACACACGTTGCACAAGTGTATACTTTTGATTGATTTGAAATAATTGTGTGTTAAACATCTTGAAAATTCTAAAGAGTTGTCTACGCTATCAAAAACCATCCGCTTTCACTGAAAATGTTTTAACTCTGGATTTAATAAGATTAACTTCGGAAGTAAAATACACAAAACGATGCCGATTCTAAAAATGTCACCAAATGTCAATCATATTTACTTCAAATAAATTAATCTTTGTTTAAACCAGTAAATATCGATCGCGTGAACTATATTTTTCACAGAGTTTTTACTGTTGCAGTATGTTTTGGGGTGACCGGCTTCTTCCAGGTATTAGAGTCGAACTACTTAACAACTTGTAATTGTAACGGACCCCCTCCCCCCCCCCCGTTATAGGTTCAACCGGCTTCAAATCAATTCGTCGCGCGTGCTGCGTTGAGGCGGTCAAACCACGTCGATCGGCAGCTGAGTCTTCAGGATACCCCAGCCATTCTCGGTTCTAGCAACGAATACGAAAAAATGCGGGGGTCAATTACCAGCTCCATGTCTGTCTTCGCCGTTGTGATCCACGTCTTCAGTTTCATCGCCTCTGCACTTTTTCCAACCAGCGGGTACGTTTGGAGCCGCCAGCTTGCGAAGGGTGCCTCGATATTATGAACCCGTCGTGAAACAAGAGTTAATGCTAGTAGCTAATACGAGCGTATTTATTTAGTACATTTGTCCTGCCCTGCCCTGCTTTGCAGCGGCGAAGACAACCGTCGCCTTTCTTACGTCAATCAAACCAGTCGAGGATCCGTGTCCGACAATCAATCCGAGAGAAACTCTGCCATTGTGACGGCAGTAACCCTTTTTTCTGTCAATTGTGATATTTGTTCCGTTTAGCTCTTGAAGGTTCATATATAGATAACTACATGAGGTGTCCTCACCGGGGAATACCGACGGGCTGCTCAGACAATTTTTAAGCGGACAGAGCCTACCACTTCTTATACGCTGGTCTAGTCTCTCCACCTTCCTGCCTTGTGACACATCTTCCCTTGGTCGAGAGAACGAACAGGTAATACCTAATGTGGTACTGGCCCTGGGCGGGCTATGCCGGCTTATGCTGAAAGAGGATGTTTACAGGGAATATCAAATTAATGAGCGGTATCTAGTCGCATGTATATCTCAGTCATGGTAAGATGACATACAGCGCCAAAAATTCTCAAATGGTCACCCATTTGGTACTGGGCAGGCTCTACATCGGTTAACTTCGGTGATCAAACGAGAACCGGTGAGCTAACGCGATGATGCCGGTTGGAAGGCAAATAAATATACTCCGCTGCCTTCCCTACGTGATTTGTTAGTTAGAATAAGATCATTTTAAGACACAAATGTACAAAGATAAAATCCCGCCTTTGTTAGTTGGAATAAGATCATTTTAAGACACAAATGTACAAAGATAAAATCCCGCTTTTGTTAGTTGGAATAAGATCATTTTAAGACACAAATGTACAAAGATAAAATCCCGCTTTTGTTAGTTGGAATAAGATCATTTTAAGACACAAATGTACAATGATAAAATCCCGCCTTTGTTAGTTGGAATAAGATCATTTTAAGACACAAATGTGCAGAGATAGAATCCCGCCTTTGTTAGTTGGAATACGATCATTTTAAGACACAAATGTACAAAGATAAAATCCCGCTTTTGTTAGTTGGAATAAGATCATTTTAAGACACAAATGTACAAAGATAAAATCCCGCCTTTGTTAGTTGGAATAAGATCATTTTAAGACACAAATGTACAAAGATAAAATCCCGCCTGTGTTAGTTGGAATAAGATCATTTTAAGAGACAAATGTACAAAGATAAAATCCCGCTTTTGTTAGTTGGAATAAGATCATTTAAAGACACGAATGTACAAAGATAAAATCACGCTTGTGTTAGTTGGAATAAGATCATTTTAAGACACAAATGTACAAAGATAAAATCCCGCTTTTGTTAGTTGGAATAAGATCATTTTAAGATACAAATGTAAAAAGATAAAATCCCGCCTTTGTTAGTTGGAATAAGATCATTTTAAGACACAAATGTTCAAAGATAAAATCCCGCTTTTGTTAGTTGGAATAAGATCATTTTAAGACACAAATGTACAAAGATAAAATCCCGCTTTTGTTAGTTGGAATAAGAACATTTTAAGACACAAATGTACAAAGATAAAATCCCGCCTTTGTTAGTTGGAATAAGATCATTTTAAGACACAAATGTACAGAGATAAAATCCCGCTTTTGTTAGTTGGAATAAGATCATTTTAAGACACAAATGTGCAAAGATAAAATCCCGCTTTTGTTAGTTGGAATAAGATCATTTTAAGACACAAATGTTCAAAGATAAAATCCCGTTTTTGTTAGTTGGAATACGATCATTTTAAGACACAAATGTACAAAGATAAAATCCCGCTTTTGTTAGTTGGAATACGATCATTTTAAGACACAAATGTACAAAGATAAAATCCCGCTTTTGTTAGTTGGAATAAGATCATTTTAAGACACAAATGTGCAAAGATAAAATCCCGCTTTTGCTAGTTGGAATAAGATCATTTTAAGACACAAATGTGCAAAGATAAAATCCCGCTTTTGTTAGTTGGAATAAGATCATTTTAAGACACAAATGTTCAAAGATAAAATCCCGCCTTTGTTAGTTGGAATAAGATCATTTTAAGACACAAATGTACAAAGATAAAATCCCGCTTTTGTTAGTTGGAATAAGATCATTTAAAGACACGAATGTGCAAAGATAAAATCCCGCTTTTGTTAGTTGGATAAGATTATTTTAAGACACAAATGTACAAAGATAAAATCCCGCTTTTGTTAGTTGGAATAAGATCATTTTAAGACACAAATGTACGAAGATAAAATCCCGCCTTTGTTAGTTGGAATACGATCATTTTAAGACACAAATGTACAAAGATAAAATCCCGCCTTTGTTAGTTGGAATAAGATCATTTTAAGACATAAATGTACAAAGATAAAATCCCGCTTTTGTTAGTTAGAATAAGATCATTTTAAGAAACAAATGTGCAAAGATGAAATCCCGCCTTTGTTAGTTGGAATACGATCATTTTAAGACACAAATGTACAAAGATAAAATCCCGCTTTTATTAGTTGGAATACGATCATTTTAAGACACAAATGTACAAAGATAAAATCCCGCTTTTGTTAGTTGGAATAAGAACATTTTAAGACACAAATGTACAAAGATAAAATCCCGCCTTTGTTAGTTGGAATAAGATCATTTTAAGACATAAATGTTCAAAGATAAAATCCCGCTTTTGTTAGTTGGAATAAGATCATTTTAAGACACAAATGTGCAACGATAAAATCCTCCTTTTGTTAGTTGGAATAAGATCATTTTAAGACACAAATGTACAAAGATAAAATCCCGATTTTGTTAGTATGAATATAATCATTTTAAGACACAAAAGTGCAAAGATAAAATCCCGTTTTTGTTAGTTGGAATAAGATTATTTTAAGACACAAATGTGCAAAGATAAAATCCCGCCTTTGTTAGTTGGAATAAGATCATTTTAAGACACAAATATACAAAGATAAAATCCCGCTTTTGTTAGTTGGAATAAGATCATTTTAAGACACAAATGTACAAAGATAGAATCCCGCTTTTGTTAGTTGGAATAAGATAATTTTAAGACACAAATGTGCAAAGATAAAATCCCGCCTTTGTTAGTTGGAATACGATCATTTTAAGACACAAATGTACAAAGATAAAATCCCGCTTTTGTTAGTTGGAATAAGATCATTTTAAGACACAAATCTGCAAAGATAAAATCCCACCTTTGTTAGTTGGAATAAGATCATTTTAAGACACAAATGTACAAAGATAAAATCCCGCTTTTGTTAGTTGGAATAAGATCATTTTAAGACACAAATCTGCAAAGATAAAATCCCACCTTTGTTAGTTGGAATAAGATCATTTTAAGACACAAATGTACAAAGATAAAATCCCGCCTTTGTTAGTTGGAAAAAGATCATTTTAAGACACAAATGTGCAAAGATAAAATCCCGCTTTTGTTAGTTAAAATAAGATTATTTTAAGACACAAATGTGCAAATATAGAATCCCGCCTTTGTTAGTTGGAATACGATCATTTTAAGAGACAAATGTACAAAGATAAAATCCCGCTTTTGTTAGTTGCAATAAGAACATTTTAAGACACAAATGTACAAAGATAAAATCCCGCCTTTGTTAGTTGGAATAAGATCATTTTAAGACACAAATGTACAAAGATAAAATCCCGCTTTTGTTAGTTGGAATAAGAACATTTTAAGACATAAATGTACAAAGATAAAATCCCGCCTTTGTTAGTTGGAATAAGATCATTTTAAGACACAAATGTGCAAAGATAAAATCCCGCTTTTGTTAGTTGGAATACGATCATTTTAAGAGACAAATGTACAAAGATAAAATCCCGCTTTTGTTAGTTGGAATAAGAACATTTTAAGACACAAATGTACAAAGATAAAATCCCGCTTTTGTTAGTTGGAATAAGATCATTTTAAGACACAAATGTGCAAAGATAAAATCCCGCCTTTGTTAGCTATTTCTAAATATATATTTATGAGCGAATAAATGTAAGATCAATATCTAGAAATCAATAGACTTATTATTAAAGAAAAAAATACATATATATATATATATATATATATATATATATATATATATATATACTTCATGTATCCACATAAAATATTATAAGGAGATATAATTTTTTATGTGTCAGTTTTCAGTATTTACTTTAACAGTGCTCGATACGTAAGTAGAGCTAGGTAGTTAGCTATGAAAATATATATGGCAACTAAGCTACACAGAGGCTCACGTGTTTCATCCCCGGGGGGAATCGTCAGGCTAAATGACGATTCCCCCCGGGGATGAAACACGGGAGCCTCTGTGTAGCTTGATTGCCATATATATTTTCATCGCTTACTATATATATATATATATATATATATATATATGTGCGAGTTTAATGTATATATGAATATGGAAGTGGATTATGGACTAGGCATGCCGTGTTCAAGTTCTGGTGGGGACTATAGAGTCACTTTCACTAGTAACTTTTAGAAAGGAATAAATCTAGCTCTCATAGTAGGAGAGACAAAACTCTCAAGTAGTTGTCAACTACTTTAGAAGAAGGAAAACTTCCAAATAAAATCTGTTACCTGGCCAATGTCACATAGAATATTCCGTATACTTTAACAGTCGTTAATTGTTCCATGTTTAGTGGTTCCTGTCTACATGATTCTATTAAACTTTAATAGACTAGTGTCTCTGAAGAGGTCATACAGTCCTAAAGCTGGACTTGTTTTAAACTGAATAAACATATACCAGCTCTACTTACAACCAACTTAATATCGAGCACCTTCGGAATGAATATACACCGACTTATTACATTATAATAAGCCTAAATTAATCTTATATGTGTGTATGATCATAATCAAGTGATCTTAACAACATTCTCTTTTAAAAGTGTAACTCGCTATCACACACTGTTCCATGTCATAAAGACCCACTCCACTTTTAAACGAAATTCATTATCTGATAAAGATTTTAAATTAGCTCTGTATTTGAACAAAATCCATTTAATTGTTGTTGGTATTATTATTATTATTATTAGTAGTAGTAGTAGTAGTAGTAGTAGTAGTAGTAGTAGTAGTAGTAGTAGTAGTATTTACTCACTAGGGGTTTTCACAAACGTCATTCCCACTGATTGTTTACTAACAATAACCAGTGGTGTTCCATGGTGTTTAAGTGACAACAGGTCTCTTCAGATTTCCAACACTATCTGATGCGTTCGATAACCGCTGCAAACCATTTTACGTTATCGCGGCAACTGTTTACCATTGATTGCTTGCTGACAACGACCGTAGGTCTTCACTGGAATTTAGGTGGTAATAATCCTTCTCAAGATTCCAGTACTATCCGCACTCATCAGACAGGGTTCTGGTATATTTTATTTATATCAGTTTATGGGATTTAGGACAGTTTCAGTTCCTTTGGGCTCGTGTGTTGTTCATTTTATATTGATTCTATATATATATTTCAACTTACTTGTGGTTGGTTATTGTTCGTTATTTATTTGGTTTGATTTCCGCATTCGATGATTTTTGCTTAAGATGTCGGCTGTTTTCAGCATTGGTGTACCTTGTAAGGTCTCAATTTCTTCTAGTCTTTTTCCCATGTTTTTCGGGACTTTATATAGTGCTCCTACAATTATTGGTACTCTCTTCATGTTTTATATGCCTTTCAGTTCGCTGGCAATTTCACGCAATTGTTTCGTTTTTCCGCCTCTTTGATGTTCACTTTGTGAGATGCTGGGATGGCTAAATATACGATTTAATAGTGTGTTTTTCCTTCTTGTTGGCAGTTATCATCCCGGTCTCTTTGTTTGGATGGATTTGTCCATTTGTGTCAGGGAATATTGTGCTTTTCAGTTTCCAATACTGTCTTCGTATTGTTCTTTTTAGCAGTGCCTCTTGCGGCGATGATGAGCTTTGGGTTATGTATTTTTCTAGTTCTTTTTTATTTATGTGAGTTCTTCTTTTGTCCAGCCTATGAACAGTCCAGACCATATTACTAGTGATACTACCCAGGTATAAATTCATTTTATCAGGTTTCTACTATATAATTTGGTGTCTAAGAGATTTCTTCGATGCGCGTATATATTTATATATTGAATGAATCAATATTTCATGATAACTGACAATTTCACGGTATTGTTATAATTCCCCTTCGTGATACATCAATAGAGATCGCCATAAAATGAAATTGTAGCGCACCATAGAATTGTTAATCATTAGTCTCAACTTATCATATATTCATATATTCTTGATATTGAGCAGTCATTTCATAAGTAAATATATATATGTATATATATATATATATATATATATATATATATATATATACATACATATATATATACATATATCTATCTATCTATACATATATATATATATATATATATATATAGATAGATATATTGTATTTGAGTAGGCAGTTTAATCAAAATAATGTATTGATTCCAGAATGATACATTGTCTCTCTTCCATACATCCATACATTGTAATTGCATAACGTGTGTATCAATTTGTATAATGCTTCGATCATTGTATTTTGCCATGGTATTCATGTTAGTACAGGGTGGGCAAAAATAAGGGTCCTATTTTTAAAAATTCATAACTTTTTTATTTATTGATTTTTTTTATTTTTTTTTTAGAATAAGTAAAGGACCCCTTCCGAAGCAAGCATGAGCCGTATTAGCCCTAAGGAACGTACCCTCATTTAGAAAACATTATTTTTGCTTAAAAAACTCAAAACAGTGTAAAAAACAATACTTTAGTTTTTGTAAGTTTTAAGAAGTGTTTTTCGGCTAAAATTTGTTTTGTTTATTTCAAAAAATCTCGGAAGGGTCAGTCTACACACACATAAAGTTTGGTGAGTTTAACTTTTATTTTGTGGAAGTTATTCAAATTCAAGTTATTCAAATTTAAAGATAGGACCCTTATTTTGGCCCACCCTGTATAATCATACAATGGTTTTATTTCATATCAGTATTTCAGTTGTAACGACAACATAAGTCAGTTGTGAGACTGCATACATCCACCTGACAACGTAAGGATGGGCTAACGTCTTATCTGGGCCATTATTTCTCCATATTGTATGAAGTATTCCCTACGTAATGCCATGGAAACGTTGATAACTCAAAAAACTATTTGGTGATTATTGTTATCAAAGAGCATCAGATGCTTACTTTAATTTTGGATAAACCAGAAATTGGAATTATGTCAAACATTCCACTATGAACGAACTTTGTATGATCAAAGTGAATGCCATATAAGATGCTGTACTTCATTGGCTATAATATGGGCATATAGCGAGTGTCTACGACGAACAGAACCGCAGTTATCGTCAAAAGTGTGACCTTTTCCATGACCTTGAGCTTTACAAGTGACCTGTATATCATACAATTAAATATGTTCTAAGTTAGAGCTTGATCAATATTTGGATCAAGTTTGGTGACGGTTAGTAAAGCGATGTTAATGCTAGGCTGTACACAAATAAACTAACATAGCTATAAACTAGGCTATACACAAGTAAACTAACATAGCTATAAACTAGGCTATACACAAATAAACTAACATAGCTATAAACTAGGCTATACACAAATAAACTAACATAGCTATAAACTAGGCTATACACAAATAAACTAACATAGCTATAAACTAGGCTGTACACAAATAAACTAATATAGCTATAAACTAGGCTGTACACAAATAAACTAACATAGCTATAAACTAGGCTATACACAAGTAAACTAACATAGCTATAAACTAGGCTGTACACAAATAAACTAACATAGCTATAAACTAGGCTATACACAAATAAACTAACATAGCTATAAACTAGGCTATACACAAATAAACTAACATAGCTATAAACTAGGCTATACACAAATAAACTAACATAGCTATAAACTAGGCTGTACACAAATAAACTAACATAGCTATAAACTAGGCTGTACACAAATAAACTAATATAGCTATAAACTAGGCTGTACACAAATAAACTAATATAGCTATAAACTAGGCTATACACAAATAAACTAATATAGCTATAAACTCGATCGAAAACATAACCTGTACGTTGGCGAAGGTAATAAAAATTACAATACGGCTGTGTAAACGAAACCAAAATTTACAGAAAGAACATTATACGAATCAAAGGGAACTTCGACTATGAGGTTAGATATGAAAAAAACATAATCAGACATTCGCATTCAAAAATGTGATGGTACTAGCATCGGTTGGTACCGCACAAAATAGTAGTAAAAGTTCAAGAAGGGTGAAAACTCCGAGAGGAAAGAGCACCATCCGGAACCCCTTTGAAAGGGCACGGAGAGTACTTAAATCCTCAGGAGGTTTATTATCACTCAAATTCCATAGAAAATCAGTTGCCAAAAAGAACAACACATCAATCTTAAACAGATGTTTCAAGATCGCAAAGTGACAATAATAATAATAATAATAATCCTGGGCAGTATCGCTAATAAGATACTCTGGACAATTAATAGACTGGACTAAAAATGAACTCAGATACCTTGACCAGAGGACTAGAAAGTTAATGACTATGCACAACGCACTACACCCAAAAGACGATACGAACAGACTCTACATGAAAAGAAACAAAGGATGAAAAGGACTGATAGTATAGAAAATTGTGTAGAACACAGAAAGGCTAATCACCGCAGCAAGAGACACCGTCACAACGAGCAACTTAGGAAGCACCAAAACCTGAAACAAAAAGACAATAAAAGAAAAGTGGGAAGAAAAACAATTACATTGACGCTTCATAAGACTGACAGGAGAAGAACCCAAAGAAAATAGCTGGGTATGGCTAAGACAAGGACACTTGAATAAAGAAAAAGAATATTTACTGATGTCTACACAAAACAATGCGAGTAGGACAAACATTAAAGCTAAAATAGATAAAACCCAGAAAACAGTAAATGCAGACTGTGTGAACAAAGAGACGAAACAGTAAATCATATAATAAGTGAATACAGCAAACTCGCCCAAAAAGAATAAAATAACAGACATGACTGTGTGGAGAAAGAAGTACACTGGAATCTGTGCAAACGATTGCATTTCGAATACGCAGACAAATGGTACAAATATAAACCAGAAACAGTACTGGAAAACAAAAAAAACACAAAAAAACATCTGGGATATTGATATACAAACAGATTATTTCATACAAGCTAGGTGACCGGATGTTATTATAATCGACAAGAAGGAAAAATCTTGCAAAATCGTAGACTTCGCTGTTCTAGCAGTCCACAGAGTAAAGATTAAGGAGACGGAAAACGAAGCAAATACACAGAACTAGCCAGAGAACTGAAAGGAATATGGAGCATGAAAAAAGTCAGTAAAATACCAATAATCGTAGGAGCACTAGGAACCATCCAAAAAAAACTGGAGAAAAGACTGGGAGAAATTGGAATCAAAGGGGCCATCGAAACCATACAAAGGACGGCAATGATCAAAACAGCTGCAATCTTAAGGAAAATCCTTGAACGCTGAAACCAACTCGCACAAGCTACGAAGGGTAACCAGTCACATGGAATTTACAACAGGCAGAAAACAAAACCACACAAAGAACACGACATCACGAACAAAAGAACAGAAACTGCAAGAAACATCACTTCATAATCTCCCCTCCCTCCCCAATAAATTACACCGGCTTAGCTGACACCACACAAACATGAACCAATGAACAGAAATTGCAAGAAACACCATCAGCTCTGTCCTTCCCCCCCAAAAATAAATAAATTAATTAATTTTTAAAAATAAATAATAATAAAAAATGGCTGACACCAGACAAAATATTTGTAGAGGGTCGAGGAGGATGAGAAGACCGAGTAGGAACAGCACAAACCAGACCTCCACTGGAAGAGTGCGGCCAGTACTGGGACTTTGAGGAGGCTTATTGCCACCAAACTCCCAGAGAAGACCAATGGTCCTTACCAGCGAGAAATCAATGATAAGCGGCTGTTGCGATACGGCAAAGTAATTTGCGGTGGTTATCGAAAAGAGGTGAAGAATACTGGAAATCTGGGGAGACTTGTTGTCACTCAGACTCCAGGAAATACCACTAGTTGTTGTCGGTGAGCAATCACTGACGATGACCTGGTTGAGAACTCCTAGTGAGTACAAATAATGATGATGACGACGACGACGACGACGACGACGACGACGACGACGACGACGATGACGATGATGATGATGATGATGATGATGATGATGATTTTTTTTTAAAATGCACACATTATTAAAGGTCATCACGGAGGATGGAAAAACCGAGGAGGTAAAACACTAACCAGACATTCAAATGAAGGATGCGGATAGTACTGGAACCTTGGAGAAGCCGTTGCTAGCGGGAAATTAATAGTAACCGGCTGTTTCGATCACGCAAAATCAGTTGCAATGGTTATCGAAAAAGGTGGAAATCTGGGGAGGCTTATTCTCACTCAGACTCCTAGGAAAACCATCCTTTATTATTAGTGAGCAATCACTGATAACCATCTGGCTAAGAACTATTACAAGTTAAATTATGATGATGTTAAATAATTGTTTAACCTATAAAACATGTGTGTATAAGTTAAGTATTTTAAAATTCAAACTTGGTTCGGTTTTTATTATCTGATTCAGAAGTCATTCTCTTAATTTTTATCTGAAAATCCAAATAAAAGTTCAAAGGATTTAATACTTCAAAGATTTTTTTTCAACATTCAAAACTGATTTTTTATAAAGATTTCATGAAATTATACATAGGAGTTGATTTAGTTTAGGAGATTTTCATGTTTTCAAAATATTTTCCATGATTAAATTTATACATAAATTATGCACCGATTCTGTGTTTTTGAATACAAAGGGTGTTGAATTAATATCTACGCAGAAGTTGCATATATCAATATAAACAAGGAATGAAACATTCTTGTCTTTTAAATATATCGTATGTTTAAAACATGTATGAACATATCAAGAGAGTAATCAATAACTAACAATACATCTATATTCATGTACAGTTAAGTATGTGTATATGGTTATATATTTCTATGTACAGGATTCACTCCTAAACTATTTTTACAACGCAAATTGCCACTAAAATGTAATATTACATTTAAATACATATTACATTTAAATTTCTGCATGTTTGTATGTTCTGGAAAACAGGGAGCAGAGAGGGAATTCCAAAGGCAAGCGGTTCGAAGTGTGAGGCTATCAGAGTACAAAATCTCACAGCAATGAAGTGCTTGGATAGTGTTACAAGTCGGAAGGTTCGGGAGTATTTACGTACAAGTGCAGTGAGTTTGTCAGATCACATTCCGTGGAAGTTCTTGTAAAGCAGACACAGGGAGGCAACTCTGTAGCGTCGCGACAGAGGTGTGAGCTTGACACACAGTGTGTAGCCTATTAGCTTCAAAATTTTTTTTGTACCCTGTCTAATAGTTGGTGCACGAGATCAGATGCGGTAACAATACTCCATTCACGGGCGAATCGTAGCTTTATAGAGATAGATTCTTGGCAGATGTGAGAAGTTTTCTAGCCCGGTAAACGGAGCTTACCTTCTTTATAGCAGATTTAGCAACATCTCAGGACGGGGTGCTATCGACAATTGATGGTCGGAAAGATGTCTTGTAGTTGTTTATGGAGAGGAACTTCATCTTGGTAGCATTAAATATAGTCATCTATTTTTTGTTGCCCCTTGCTACTACATACTGGAGGTCGTTTTCTAAGGATTCAGCCATTTTCTTGCATGAGTTGGAATTCGATTTCCCCTCATGCCGGTAATAGAGCGTGGTGCCATCGGCAAATACACCTATCTCAGACACGGTTGTATCGAAGAGGTCGTTTATGAAAATCAGGAATAATATAGGTTCGAGTATCGAGCCCTGAGGCACATCCGCGTTTATGTGATGCTGTTTAGATGTACAACCATCGAGAACGACTTGGATCTTTGTTTTAGCTAAGTAAGATCTGATATATTTTTTCCTGAAAAGGCCTTCATGCTAAACTTTGTCAAATGCTTTGGAGATGTCAACTGCTACCGCAGAGGTAACCGTTAGGATATCGGCAATAGAACGGGCTGACCTAAATCCATACTGTTAGTCAGATAGAAGTTTAGCATTTTCGAGGTGCTGAACTATCGATAGATTGATAAGGAATTCGAAGATTTTAGCAAAGGGCGGGAGGAGACTTTTTCAGAGTTCTTAAAAACAGAAAATTTTCCAACTATCAGGGAAGCAAGATTCTACAAGGCATTGATTATAGAGTATCGAGAGGATAGGGACCCGCTCAGTAGAGCATTTCTTTATAACTATAGCATGGATAATATCTTTTCCGCATT
This sequence comes from Sepiola atlantica, assembly GCA_963556195.1. Classification (NCBI taxonomy): domain Eukaryota; kingdom Metazoa; phylum Mollusca; class Cephalopoda; order Sepiida; family Sepiolidae; genus Sepiola; species Sepiola atlantica. Next base: position 72,218,613 of record OY744517.1, read on the forward strand.
CTTTGGAGGTGTCAAGATTGTTTATGATAACCATGGAAACGAGAAGAGATGATGATTAGATCATCTACTGAGATTTTGTCCGCAGTTGGAATTCGGATGGTGTAGTTTGTGGTGTCCAAGGTGGTATTTTCGCCATATAGACCATTATGCATTTTGGAATGCAGCTGCTAGACTAAAGGGGTGGTAATGCGGGCTATATTTAGTTTAATTTAATTTCATGCAAAGTGGGTAAAAAGAGGTTGAAGCCCTTCGTTAAAAATTTAAATACCTCCGATTTTTCTGAAATTTTAAAAATAGGTATTAGATATCAATTAATAAATATTCTCCAAATTTCAGTTTATTTTGAGTATTTTATAGCGGGTTTAGAGGGCATAATATGGGGTCCAATCTACCGTTTGAAAATTCAAATATTTAAGATTTGCATTGAATTTGATCCATAGTCATTAGACACCAATTAAGAAAGATTCCCTGAATTGCAATTTCTTCTTAAGACTCCCTTAAGCTTAAGCCGTAAATTTGAGATATTTTTATAATAAAAATCATGTAATACATTTGGATCAAAATAAGAATAAGGATTCTAGACATAAGATTTAGTAGCATTATATATTGGTTTCAATCTTTGTAAGGGGATGTAAAACTCGTACGGGGACATAAAAGTGGTGCAAAACTGTTCTGTTCGGGGAATTTATTTCATATTATTTTTTATGTTGAATTGGAATTACTTTGGTCCAGGGTTCAGATCATTTGACCGGCTGATGATTGTTAGTGAACATGAAACATATATGGCTGCAGATAGTAAGTATGTATTCATAAAAATAAGTATTAAAGGTCTTTTCAAGTGAAGTCCTGTGAGAGAAAGTTGCTAATTTAGTCCGTCTATCTCATCTATTTATGTATAAGAGACGGGCTGCTAAGTAGTAAAATGTGGGTGCTCTTCTGCGTACAATATGAAGAAAGAAGGAGAAGGGTGAGAAAAAAAAAAGGAAAAAAGGTTTCTAATCCAAATGATTGCGGTTGGTTAACATATTTATCACTTATATGAGAACGTTTGGAGTATGTGTTACCGGTTCTTATCAATAGAAAATATAAACACGGTAAAAAGAGAGGAATGCGCATGGACGTTTTATCATATCAACATTTACATGCTAAAATAGGTTCTAATAAATAAGTTCCTTTAAAGAAAATGTGAGGAAAAGAAAATATGTAAAAGATAAATAAATATTAGATGCATTTAAATGTTTCAAGCCTGACTGGTAGATTTTTATGCACTGATGAAGCCTCGTCATTAAAATCGGTGATATTTTGTATATCATTAATATGTATGTTCTTCAGCTAGGCAGAAACAATTGTTTGCAACTAAATGTGCTTTTGGAGGATATTACATGATGTTAAATGGAGAGCTCTAGTTGTTGTACACTATTGGGCCACAACATATACCTTTGTGTTATCTAAAAGAAATATATATATATATATATATATATATATATATATATATATATATATATATATATATATATATATACATATATATATATAATATTCTAAAATGTTTATAGCTCCAATATAGTTTCGTATTTATTACATAATTCCCGCCAAACACCTTCTATAAATACTACACATGGTCTAGACTGATTAGCCTCATTCCCCCTGAAGATGGACCCAGATGTGTCTGAAAGTACTTGGAAGACAGATGCAAATTATGGCAAATTCATCAGCCAATTCCAATCCGAAAATAAGATCCTAATTCGAACTAGTAAAAGGATCTACCAAAGGATATCTAGACACGAGTTGTCTATTATATTCAACAATACTTGCCTGAAAGAGAAGATGCTACCCAGATATCCATATATATATATATATATATATATATATAATGTGACAACGTTACTCACTCTATTGGCTTGAATGCATATTGCATAATTCATAATGATAAGTTCAATAGTTTAGGATTTTACCGAGCACATACATATTATTGATGCTCACGTGCATGCACCGATCATTTAAAAATATATTAATTAATGTAACTCAAGATTTTATGTCTCTAACTTATTGTAATATTATTTGAGGAGCATGCGAGTCTGTGTGGGCGCATAACCTAAAAGGTAACGTTTACAAAATAATAATGTGACCACGTTACCTATCGTGTTGCCAAGAATATATATTCAAAAATCCATAATGATCGATACATTAATTTAGAAGTTAATCATGCACAACGAAATATATACATTTAAATATATATACATACATTACTTTATATATGTGTGTGTGTCTCGTTAATGTTTACATTTATAAAGAATAATGTTCTTGTGTTACTCATGGTGTTGATTAGAAACTATATTTCTAAAGTTCATAACGATCTGTTAATTAGTTTAGGAGATTATCCTGTACATATATATATATATATATATATATATATATATATATATATATATATATATATGTAAAGTAACGTCGATTTTCCCAATAACCAAAACCTTTGTAGGCTAATCCGTTCCAAAATCCAATAAGCCAAGGCCCTCATGCGTGTTTCAAGAAATGTTGCATTCATTTTTTTATTTACTAATATTTCTTATATTTTACCAACTTACCTGACTCTCACCAAAAAAGCTTCCAAAGAGAAGGTGGCAGCGACTTTCATTCACATCTTATTTTCTACTCCAACCCAAAATACCAGGTCCTTTCTTATTCTTAATTAAAGAAAAAATCACCGAAACTATTTCATTTCATCCGTCTTAATATATTCTACATAATGTAGAAGCTTTCACACCTAAATAACGATAGCTCTCTTCAGCAGAAAAAAAGAATACCGGAATTGTATTACTGTTTCAGATACGCTCTGCAAATATTCCGGTTCAACAGAATAAGAATTAACGAACACATGACCGCTTGCAAATGCTGACATCTGCGTGAAGTCTTCACGAGTAAGTTCATTTTTGACGTTCGAACAAATTGGATTAATGATAAAAATGGTCTCGGTCTGAAAGGACTTTTCTTCTCTGGAATATGACAGAACAGATCGAGATGTTTTTCTTGCTTTTGAACTTCAATAAGTTTGTAGGTGAAGATCTATGATGAAGCGAAACGATGTTGAATTTTTAGAATTACGTGTTTTAAAAATATACATGTATTTTCTCCTAAGTTTTCATTTTTTAAACATTACTTTCGAGTTTAAATTTTTACTAGTGTTTTTATACTTATCATACAATTCAATAAATAACGTAAAATAAACTTGTGTGGCAAAAACACAAGAATGATCTTTTCACGGAAATCCGACAATATCAACGAGCGGCTCTGAAAACTTTTGGACGATTTACAGCAAAACAAAGCAAATTTACTAAATTTGACTTTCAATAACCGAAAGAAAATTTCATCTTCTCTCGATCTGCGTAAGTTTTTAGTTTTAGAACCTTTTTGAATTTTTTTTTATTAGATTTTGTATCGCAATCAAGAACCCGGCCACGCGCGATACCGAATACTTCGGTATAGTGCAAAATATTTTCTGAAACTCTATCACATAAAAAACGTAGAAAAATTCATTTAAAAAATCGTTGAAAACCGATAATTTTGTCTACAAGAACAACATAATAAGGAAAAAAAGTATTTTTGTTCATTTTTGGCAATCCATAAATTGAGTATCAAATAAAGGCCGGGACACGTTATAATTATTCACAAATCTTCAAGCATTATTTTTTTATTCTTTTATAACTTTTCAAGCATTATTTTTTATTCTTTTATAACTTTTCAAGCATTATTTTTTATTCTTTTATAACTTTTCAAGCATTATTTTTTATTCTTTTATAACTTTTCTTAAAAACTTTTACCTTCTGCAAATTGCGTGAGTCGAGAAAGATTTCTCTTTACTTCACTGACAGCAGAAAAGATTAACACATGTCGTCATCTATGAAATAAGCGGATAGCACTAACATATTTACTCCTTTGTTTTTCTTCAGAGTTCATACGTAATACTAAATCCATTTTAAACGGTTGCACTTTTCATACCCGCCACTTCATGCCTCTAACTCTGCCCTCAATTTTAATATATTAATATTTTTTCCTTTTCGATATATTTTTTTTTATTATTTTATCTTTTTAAAATAAAAGTATCGTTAAAGGATAGTATATTATATTTAATCTTTTCTGTCCAATCTCAGTAAAGAGTAACCCTTCTGAGAAAATATGTTTAAATAACACAATATATTTAAATATGTTGGATTGAAGAAATCAAAATATAAAAGAAAATAAAAAGTTAGCTTGATATTTATTTTCAAGTTAAATCATTATTTTCTATGTTGCCAGGGCAACGCCAGGACACAAGTCCTGCTAGTATTTATATATATATATATATATATATATATATATATATATATATATATATATATATATATATATATATATATATAACTTTAGAGACAGATATATATATAGTACTGAAAGGATTTCGTGTATTTTTAATATCGCCTAACCACAGTTTTATTTACTTGGACGAAGCTAAAATTTGACTCCAAATCTGTATATTACGCTACCTGACGATCACAAAAGCGAATGAGACCGTAGTTATGATATATTAAAAAAACACATAACACTTCTAAGTGCAATAAAGCTCTGCATGAGACGGTACCAATCACTGTATACAAGTGCAAATCAAAAACTCGGAGCCGGACTAAAAAGCCAATACTCACAGCTTTCAGTATATATATATATATATATATATATATATATATATGTGTGTGTGTGTGTGTGTGTGTTTCCTTTTTTTCTTCTTCTTTTCATTTTCTTTCATTTGCTGGGGACGGGGCATTCTTCCAAATGCCATACGATCACCCGCTATTTATAAACTCCAACCGAGAGCTCTTTTCAGGATTCTGGCTGTTCCCTTGAGTGCAGTTGTTGGGATTTCTCTTGCACTTGGTTCACCAGGTATACTTGCCAAATACTTTTTCAAGTTCTTCTTCATAAGTCCAGTGGATCCTATGATAACTGGAATGATAGAGATCTCTTTGAGGTTCCAGTTTCTTTTCATATCATACATTAGACCATGATATTTTGTTATTTTCTCCCTTTCATTTCTGTTTAGGTGTGTCTGTATGTGTTTGTGTGTGTATTTCTACGAAAGGTGGGTGTGCATGCGCGATGAAAAGTGATGAGAGGGAATTCAAGGCGATCGAAAACAACGCTGAAATGAGCGGGAAAATACTGGTGTTGTTTCGGAGATTTCCGACTCTTTGACTAGTTGCTCTACCAAGGCGGGATAGTCCTGTTTACTCTATTATTTCGCGGATGATGTCTGAGAGGATAGACGGATTCATATATGTCACAAGTGTGTTAGAGAAATTGACTTGACAGCCACTTTAATCTCAGAGCCTTTTACGATGCTTAAATTCAATAATCATAGGAGAACTTGTGTTACAACGAAATTAAAGTATCGACAAATATCAGTGTTGCTTAACTTCACTCATCTAGATAGAAGTGGAGTTTTAACAAGATTTCGCGGTAACTTATAATCATTTTTAATGGCAATCCTACTGACACTCTGCATTTTACCGAGATTTACCGAGATTTAACTATAACTTACAACCACTTCTACTCATAAATTAACTTCATATTCAAAACGTCACCCATCAAAGTATTAACCAGACTCAGCGTTGCCTAACTTCTGTCATCCTATGAGAACCAATCTCACAACAAGATTTGCCCGTAATTACAACCTATTCATCTTCCAAGCATACAGCACACTTTATATCCAAATGGTCACTCATCCTATCACTTACCTGCTTAAACGTGGCTTAACTACGGTATACGACGAGAACCGATCTGTCAAAGAAGATTTAACTATAATTGAAAAGCACTTCTCATAAATTTACTGAACCATCGTATTCACAAACGAACATCCATCAAGGTATTTATCAGGCTCAACGTTACTTAACTACGGTCGTTCGATGAGAATCGGTCTTACAGCACGATTTGCCTTTAACTTACAACCACAATTCAAGCCCCTTGTATTTCCAAATCGTCACCCATCTAACCACTGACCAGGATCAACGTTGCTTAATTTCGGCATACGACGATAACCTATCCTTCAAAATTTAACTATAACTTAAAATCACGTATACTCATAAATTTACTGCACCTGTTATTCGCAAACGATCACCCATCAAATGTTTGACCAGACTCACTGTTGCTTAACTTCACTCATCCGACGAAGATCGGTCTTACAACGAGATTTGGCCGTTACTTTACAAGCACTTCTACTTTCAAACTTACAGCACCCTGTATTTCCAAATCGTCGCCCATCTAATCATTGACCAGGATCAACGTTGCTTTACTACCGCCATACGACTAGAATCGAGCTTTCAATGAGAATTAATTATAACTTAAAACCACGTCTACTCATAAATTTACTGCATTTCGTATTCACAAACGGTCACTTATCAAACTATTCACCAGACTCGGCGTTGCTTAACTTAACTGCTGTAATCCGGCAGGAAGCAATCTTCCAACTAGACAAGGCCGTAGTAATAGGCATAATCAGAAAGTGCAATGCATAACCATCGGAAGGCGTAGAATGAAGTTAGTTACAAATTACTTCCTAACTACAGGGAATAGTAAATCATAAAAGTTGCTCTCTTTTGTTTTAGTTCTCTAAGACCTCGACATGACCCAAAAAAAAGAAGTAAAGGAGAACGAATGAGGCCCGCGAAACCAAAATGATAAAATAGAAAACGTTGGGAATAGATTATTTTCTGCACGAAACGGTGAGTCATAGAAATGGTGCGTAGTTAACTTTGTTCTTGGAGGCAACGCCGACCGAATATTGATCGATGGCGAACCATGTGTTTATTTGTCGTGTCGTCTATAAATGACCTCGGTTTGCGAATAATGCAGCTATAGATGCTCATAAATTTGTGGCTGTCATCTATAAAAAATCTTCTTGCGTGTATTATGTCAATAAAGTTTCCACGTTGACTTTCATGTGTTAGTTTATATTATTCTCTTGTTAAACCTTACCGAATATGGCCAAACATTTCCAATGCTTCGGGTTGTTCAAATGGCACTACTCAAATGCCTCAAAGACGGCGGATAATGCAGGCGGGGTGATTTTCGTTTTTACTGACGTAGACTGTGGAATCGGTAATAAGCTGAGTTCAAATCTGGTTGAGTTTATTACATTCACAAAAACGTTTGTTCGAGTATGACTGCCATTTTAGAGAGTGGACGGGAACTCTTCTGATTGATCGAGCAGGGTCCCATGATAGAAGAGAGAGAATATTGTAAGCATGCACACTGCTGCATGTTTAGTTGTAGTGCATATATGCATGCTACAAACGGCAGGCTGCAATAAGAAAATAGCAAAGAGAAAAGACCACCCAAGAAATTAGTTATCTTTTTTGAAAAAATAATGTCTTCCTGAAAACGAAGGTACAGTCTACTTAACATTTTACAGAATTAATCTCAACACTATTTAACAGACACGCTGTTCTGTGGGTTTTTATGTCCATAAATTAAACAGCCGATATTTCTCAAGTAGCATTACTGTGTGGCTACCCCGAATGACAGAAGCTATATATATATATATATATATATATATATATATATATATATATATATATATATATATATATATTCCAGCAAAACATGCAGATGTGATCACTGTTTGTTTAAGAGACAGTAGAGCCTTTGTGGCTTTAAACGGGAGCCCGCTTGTGTTTGGTCGGAAGAGATGTTTGTTCTGATTGCAACTGTGCCGTTCGCTAGAGAAACAAAGAATCATTTAACATCTCAAAATAAAACATCGTTACTCGTTTTCAACTTGAGGTGTGATTTTGTCGGAAGGAAAATCTTTTTGCTAAAGCAATGACCGAGACACCATGATTGACACTGCGGCCAGTGTCAAAATCAAGTCCCGAATTCGGACGAAAGAACCAGCGGACGATAATGGCCTGGGCAGTGAACACACACAAACACAAAATTCACAATATTTGAAATAGTGTTAGGTTAATCAGTTGTGATTTAACAGCCGTAGTGCATATAGCCACGCCAGAGTTCTCTGTCCTCTGTATGCCTGGAAATATTAATAGAAAGTTCCCGGAAAGTTATATGTACCAAACTACTCGTCTAATAGATACAGGGTGGGCAAAAATAAGGGTCCTATTTTTTAAAATTCATAACTTTTTTATTTATTGATTTTTTTTTTTTTTTTTTTAAGAATAAGTAAAGGACCCCTTCCGAAGCAAGCATGAGCCGTATTAGCCCTAAGGAACGTACCCTCATTTAGAAAACATTATTTTTGCTTAAAAAACTCAAAACAGTGTAAAAAACTATACTTTAGTTTTTGTAAGTTTTAAGAAGTGTTTTTCGGCTAAAATTTGTTTTGTTTATTTCAAAAAATCTCGGAAGGGTCAGTCTACACACACATAAAGTTTTGTGAGTTTAACTTTTATTTTGTGGAAGTTATTCAAATTCAAGTTATTCAAATTTAAAGATAGGACCCTTATTTTGGCCCACCCTGTACTATTAATGCTGTGAATATTGTCGTTTTCTTCCATTCGTCCGAGGCCACTTCCGAATAATTAAATTCAAGAAGGTTATGCGATCACACGTGGAGGCGGTCGCTAAGAAATATCTAACTGTTAGACTTTGTGTAAAATACAAATCCGCCTTCAATGTATATAAACAAGAACACAAGTCAGTCGTGAGGATGCACACCTGCTCCTGACAACATACGAATGGACCAGAGACTTATCCACCTTACTTTTCCAAATTGTATGAAGTATTCCCGAAGTTATGCCACGAAAATGTTGATAACTCAAAACCTATCTGATTATGCTGATATTTTGCATGGCGGTTACTGTAATTAAAGAGCATCGGACATGAAATTGTGAAATTCAGAAATCAGAAATATCGGAAGTTGAAATCTTGAGCTAGACTTAACTTTAAAAGTCAAAATCATAGATCAATATCATATATGATACGGGGATTCATTGGCCAACGTATTGGCCTAGTAGCAACTCTCTACGATAGACAGAACCGAACTTATCGCAAAGAGTGTGACTTTCACCTTTTTCGTCATTTGACCTATGATTTAGATATCCAATTGCTGGATAATGGCCCTGTCAGGCCGGGCGCATTTTGAAGTGGGCGTATGTGGGAGATCGTTTGGTTTGGCTTGCGCTATTTAGTGCGAGTGAACCCGTACAGTCGAGTGCAAAATAAACTGGTTCTCACAGTCGGAGCTCACAGACGTTGACAGGGCCACCACGTTGACGAGACCTCAGATCAAGGGTCAAGGTGCACCTGCGCATGGGGGCTCTGTGACGTCACGGGCTTTTGTGTGGGAAACTGAGTTTTGTCAGTCTGGGTTTTGGAAGCGAGCCGAACAGCCGATTTCTCTATGTAGTCTTCAAATGAAAAATGTGAATTTATTTCACTAAGAGAATACAGGCATGAAATTCCTTCTTTCGAATGGCTAAGGACTTAAGCTAGGAATTAACTACGATAGAGTAGGAATTTGGTCACTCCGTTACCGTTGGTGAAGCATCTCCAAGATCGACACGGTAGACTGAAGCCTGAAATAAACCAATCAAAGTTTAAAATATTGTTTGTCTCGTGAATCGTGGTATGAATGTTTCGCTGCAGACACAGCGGACAGCGATGTTCACGGCAGTACAGAAACGAAGGAAGAAACTCAACCACTAGACGATATCGAGACGGCGCCCCCACACGACGGAGAAAAGAAGGTACGAGAATTTAAAAGGTATGCAACATATATGCCTTTTTGGTGTTAAAAATGACCAGTTGTTTAAGCGATAACTGCCACGGCCCATTCCGGGACGGGTATACAAAGCGAGAACTACCACGGCCCATTCCGGGACGGCTATGTAACACAACAATTAAGTAAATATTAAGTTAGACAATAACAGATAGGTTGACTAAGTCTGGTGGCGATTAGACAAGCGATGGTGACAAATAAATAAACACACATGGTGATAAAAAAACTAAACCGAAAATATAACCCATTTTGTGGAGGTGATATCAGAATTAAATAAAACACAAAAGTTTGATAGGCTGTAAAACAGACAACTAAAATACAAAGATGTAGCAGTTTATATTCCTATAGCATAGCTAACCGAGATACAACAAATTAAAAGCTCGATTTATATGTAGATACATAAATGTTCATATATATATATAAGTAAATCAATAAATAGATAGGTACATAGGTAGATGTGTGATGTCCTCGGTCAGAGTAGAAGTCCTGACGACTTGAAGTATTATTATTTTTGGTCTCTATCCAGAGATCTCCGTTTGGGGGTAGTTGGATAGTTTAAGAATCGAACATATAATAAAAATTATCAAATATATATATATATATATATATATATATATATATATATATATATATATATTCTTTATATTAAGAGTATATATATATACTTTTAATATAAAGAATATTTATATATAGATATATAGATATATAAATATTCTTTATATTAAGAGTATATATATATATATATATATATATATATACTCTTAATATAAAGAATATTTACAATTTACAACTATCGAAGTAAAAAAAACAAAGCGATAGATAGATAGATAGATAGATATGAACATACTGAAATAGATAGATAGATAGATAGATAGATATGAACATACTGAAATAGATAGATAGATAGATAGATAGATAGATAGATAGATAGATAGATAGATAGATAGATAGATAGATAGATAGATAGATAGATAGATATGGACAGACTAAGATAGATAGATAGATAGATAGATAGATAGATAGATAGATAGATAGATAGATAGATAGATAGATAGATATGAACATACTGAAATAGATAGATAGATAGATAGATAGATAGATAGATAGATAGATAGATAGATAGATAGATATGAAAATACTGAAATAGATAGATAGATAGATAGATAGATAGATAGATAGATAGATATAGGCAGACATATTTAGATAGATAGATAGATAGATAGATAGATAGATAGATAGATAGATAGATAGATAGATAGATAGATAGATAGATAGATAGATAGATCTGTCTCTCTTCAGTAGGAGTAGTGCTGAAAAACTGAGGAAAGTTTTGTCTGCATTCAGAAGGCTGTTTTGGGAGAAGCCGGATATTCTAAGAATCTAATATATAATAAGAATATCATCGTGAAATATATTAATGTTGTGGACCTTGGTAAAGCTGAATGAATGACACAGGAACACATGGTTTAAATGAACAAAGGTATATATTATATAATAGACAGAAAGATATTACAAGGAGATGTTGCTCTCAACCGCCATTGCTGGTTTGCCTGGGAAGAAAAGAACAAGTGTCACGTGCTTCCCGTATTTATAAGGTGGACGAGTCCATTAGTTCTCTGTAGGTAGGTACAGCACCATAACACCCCCCTTCCAAGCCTTACCTCCTCAGGAGTCTTAATAACGTTTCCTTTTCGGATCTATCTCTAGGTAGTCCGGAGCCATTCGTTTTCTTTTTGGTTGTCGTTTACGTGTGACTACCTGGGGTGCTGGTAAGTTGAAGGTGTCATATATCACGTCCATCACGTCTTCTCCTTGTGGGGCGCTGTCAGTGTCATCTGACAGTCTTTTTCTGATCTGATTTAGATGTCTCTTATGCGAGAACCGTGGTCCTTTTATGATATAGACCATCGATCCGATCCTCTTTTCAATTGTACCGGGTTCCCAGAACGATGCATTGTTTTTGAACATCTTAAAATATACCCTATCTTCTGGGTTGTATTTTTTCTTCGGTACCGTAGAGATTCGGTCATAATTATTATGTTTAGGTAATAATTTATCAAACACGGACTTCACATTCCCCGCAAACATCATCTCTGCGGGGGATAATGATGATGCTATGTTCATGTATTTTGTAATTCTATATACCTGTAAGAATTGTTGTAAAGCCTTCTCCTTAGGAGTATCACCGGCCTTTTTTAATGCTCTTTTTAATGTGTCTACGAAGCGTTCCGCCTGGCCGTTTGACCTAGGATGATACGGGGGCGTCGTTATATGTCTGATTTGAAACGTCGCGCAGAACTCCTCAAAATCTGATGACGTGAACTGCGTCCCATTATCACTCACCAAACAATCCACTACCCCAAAACGGGCAAATAGTTCATGTAGGAATCTTATCGTAACCTCTGACGTGGGACTCTTGCAACGTAGTACCTCGGACCACTTTGAAAAACTGTCGACTACGATTAAGTAGTAAAATCCTTCCAATGGTCCCGCGAAATCCACGTGAATTCTTTCCCACGGACGGTCGGTCTTTGGCCATGGGCTATGCTTTATATGTGGTGCTTTTGCCGCTAAGGCACAGCCTTTACACAGTTTTACTGCTTTTTCAATGTCGTTGTCCATACCTGGCCAGTACACAAAACTCCTCATTAACCCCTTCATCCTGGTTATCCCTGGATGGCCAACATGAAATTCTTTCAGAATTTGCTTTCGTAGTTTTTCTGGGATGACCACCCTTTCGTTATGCATGAGTACGTCATCACAGAGTAAGAAACTCTTTGCCGCATGTAAATCCTTGTCTACCAATTTCATTTTTGTTCTGGTGATAAATTCATCCTCTTGAGCTTCTTTTTTTATCTCGTATAGTGTCACCGGGAGCTCTCTCACTGCGTTGCACAAAATCTCTTTAAAATCTCCTTCTGTTTGAAGAGACGCAATCACTGTGTCTTCTAGAATCTCTCTCTGTTTTGGCACTAATCTCGACAATCCATCTGCATGATAGATTTTATTTGAATGCAAATGTTGCATTTTAAAGTTGTAGTTTAATAAGATAGTTCCCCATCTTTGTAGTCTATTAGCTGTATATACAGGTAGGCCTTTTTTAGATCCATAAATTGTAATTAGAGGCTTATGGTCTGTCTGTAAGGTAAATTGTCTACCATGTATGTATCGGTGAAACTTTGTTACTGCAAATATTATTGCTAGGGCTTCTTTCTCGATTTGAGAATACTGTTTTTCCGCTGGGAGCAAGGTCCTTGATGCATGTGCAATGGGTTTATGGGTTCCATCAGGCATTTTGTGTAGGATACATGCTCCTAAACCATATGAACTAGCGTCGCTAGCTACGATTATGTCCAATTCTGGATTGTAATGTGTTAGAAATAACTCTGACGTAAGTCTTTCTATGATTTTATTAAATGCATCCTGACATTCAGGTGTCCATACCCAGGCTTTACCTTTTTTTAATAGCTCATTTAATGGAGCACGCAAATTATGCATTTCTGGGATAAAAGCCTGGTAGTAATTTGCTAGGCCCAGAAAACTCTGTAATGTCATGACGTTTTCTGGTGCCGGCATGTTTTTTATTGCGGTAGCCCTTTCTGGGTCTGGTCTTCTGCCGTCCTTGTCGATCACATGACCCAGATATTTTATTTCCTCCAGGAAAAAATCACATTTTTCTTCTTTTACTTTGAACCCATAATCTTGGATTCTCGCAAACACTTGATTTACATGTTTTTGGTGTTGTTCGATATCTTTGCTGTTAATCAAGATGTCATCGAGATACGCTATTGCAAAATCGAGTCCGCCCAGCATTGTGTCCATTACTTGTTGGAAAATGGCTGGCGCGACCTTAACTCCGAACGCTAATCTTTCGAATTTATATAAACCACGATGTGTGTTTATACATAACAGCTTAGAACAATCTGTATCCACCGGTATTTGTAGGTATGCCTCACTTAGGTCTATTTTTGAAAAAAATCTTCCTCCATTTAAGCTTGTAAACACTTCTTCCGGGGTATGGAGTGGGTAGTGATAGTCCGCGAGGGCAGTATTCAGTCCTGTTGAAAAATCTGCACATACACGAATCTCATTAGATTTTTTCTTTACATAAACCGTGGGTGCTGCCCACTGGCTGTGTTGTACTTTTGATAAAATACCCATCTTTACCAGTCGGTCTAATTCAGCATTTATTTTTTCAATCGAGGCGAAGGGTACTTTCCTTTCTTTTCTAAATACCGGCAGTACATTTTCTTTTAGACGGAATTTTGCAGTCGTTTTAGTGCAGCATCCAAGACCGCCAGAAAAAACCTCTGGAAACGAGTTTTTTAATTCTCGTTGTAGTTTTTCCGATTCTGTTGCGCGACTATTTATTTTTTTACAAAATGTATTTATCGGCAACTTCCATAAATCAAATGCCTGCATAAAATCTGAACCAAAAAGATTATTCGAATCCTTCAGTACCAGTAGTTTGAGTTTTTTAGTATTTCCCATTAGGGACACATTTGTGATTAATTCTCCTTCAAATGTAATTCTTTCACCAGTAACTGTGCTTGCCAGCCTGTTTGTTCTTGATAGAGTAGGTTTATTTAATCTCCTCCATGTATGTAAATTTATAATGGAAACGTCTGAACCAGAATCCAATTGCAATTTTATATTTTTATCCAGGATTTTCACCTGTACATATTTTCTTATGTTCCTGCAAGTTTCCTTCTTTGTCCTAGTGGCTTGAATCCGCATTTTATTTCCTCTGCCCGTTCTGCAGTGCGAACTTTTATGTCCAACTTTTTTGCATTTCATACAGGTTTTAAAACGGAATGGGCACTCATTGTACCAATGTGGATTACCACAGCGTGAACAAGGGCTTGGTGGCAATTTATTTATTTTTTTACTGGTTTGGTTTGTCTTTGTTACATCAAAATTATTATTTCTTATTTTTCTATAAGGTTGAGCTTTTGTTTTTTGATGTACCTTATTTATATGCGCAATGCCGGACAATTCAATGTCTTTTGAGTCCTGTTTTACATTTACAAATCTTTGACAGTCCTCAGCCAACTTTTGCAGCGTAAGGCTTGGTTCATTCTCTAATTTATTTAGAACTCTACGCCTTATCTCCGTGTCATTTCCTGAGATTAAACCTTGTACAAAAATTAGACACTTGAAATTATCTGCACTTAATTCAGCTAGTCTAAAATCGTCACAATGCTTGTTCACTATCGATGCAAAAGTAGCGTAATCTTCCTCATCTTTCTTTACCAGGTTCATGCACTTCCATCGTTTGTGGAATAGTGTAGTTCTTGGACTAAACAGTTCTGTCAATAAACCAACCGCTTCTATGAAAGTTAGCTCGCTGGTTTTCCGAGGCAAAATGAAATCCACGAATTTCGTATGTTCTGTGGTATTTAGTTTTCTAAGAAGGAGGCGTAGCTTCTTCGCATCACTCCAACCACCGCAGTCAATTTTATATAGGTCTTCATATCTTCGGAAATATTCTTCAAATGTATTATTTTCCGTGTATGAGTAATTATCAATACTGTTCCAAATTTCGTTCTGCGAAAACGTGTCGTCTTTTTCATTTTTTTGATCACTGCGCGATATTGTTTGTATCAGAAATTCCAATCTTTCATCATACTCTTTTTTGTGTAATAAAATATTTTGGTTCTGTTGTAATAAAAGCTTTTGAAATCTTTCCTCAGTTTGTTGTTGTTGGGAGATTTGGAATTTCGTTAGTTCGGCGATTATAGACTTAATATCTTCCATATTCAACCATTTAGTTTCTGATTTTATTTAGAAAATTAATATTTTCTTATTATCTTATGATTTTATAAGAGTTCTTTTCTTTAAATTAGCGTTTGCTAGGCGCCGTTTTTAATTATGAAAAGATTATGAAACTTTTCCTTTTCTCTATATACGCGTATATTCACTTATTTTTTTTATTTTTTTATTTTGAAAATTAATATTTTCTCGTTATTTAATGAATTTATAAGTTCTTTTCTTTAAATTAGCGTTTGCAAGACGCTGAGTTTTAGTTATGAAAAGATTATGTAATGTTTTTTTCTTATACACGTTTTTAATTTTAACGAAGAGAAAAAAAAAATCTGTTTCACAATTAATTCTTTCTGCATTTTAAAATATTTCAGTACAAGTCGGAAAAGAGAGAGAGAAAATAAAACTGACCTTTTTTTATCGTGCGTCATTTTTTTTTTTTTATGGAGTAACGCACGTGTGTCCATTTCATGTTTTTGTTTCATATCTGTTCTTAAAATGAAGCACGTGGTGTCGGTTTCATTTTCTTTTTTGTGTGTGTGTTCGTCAAAAAAAAACTCGCTGTGACGTTCGTCTAAAAAAAAACAATACACGCTTAATCTTGGTGTTCGGTATTTCTTTTGTTTTGTTTTTTTAGTTTTCCAACCCAGAGAAAAAAACGCGCATTCAATTTCAGTTGTTTTTGTTTGTTTGTTTTTTTTTTAACTAGTTTTCCCAAACTAGACGAACGCGCACCCAATTTCAAGCTGTTTTTTTTTTTCGATAAGCAGTTTTAAAACTTAGCGCACAACATGTCCATTTCAGTTTTCTTTTTCTTAAAAGAAAACAATTTTCTCGCACTTAAGAATTCAACGTGTTTTTTGTTTTTTTTCAGTTGAGTTTTCTTTTCTTCTCTCGACCGTACGGCAAAACCCTTTGTTTTGTTTTTTTTGTTGTTTTTTTTTGTTTTTTTTTTGCGTGCGGTTTCCTGCATTAACTGTGTGAGTACATTTTCACGTGGTATTTTCAGTTTTTTGACCCAAGAGTTCGAATTGCCTCGTCGCCATTTGTTGTGGACCTTGGTAAAGCTGAATGAATGACACAGGAACACATGGTTTAAATGAACAACGGTATATATTATATAATAGAAAGAAAGATATTACAAGGAGATGTTGCTCTCAACCGCCATTGCTGGTTTGCCTGGAAAGAAGAGAACAAGTGTCACGTGCTTCCCGTATTTATAAGGTGGACGAGTCCATTAGTTCTCTGTAGGTAGGTACAGCACCATAACAATTAATATATTTAATGTTGCCATGTATTATCTTTTATTCCAATAATTATGCGATTACTACGTAAATAAATAATAATTCAATGCGTATTTATGAAATGTACGCATAGGCGAGAAACACCCACACAAGAGTTTGTTATTAATAAAGATATTAATAATATTGTAATGTTTGTATATAATTCAAAATAAACAAGGAATCATAAAAAACATACATTTGTTGTTTGTTAGTAGCATAGCTGAGGCATAACTAAAGTTTTCTTCTGTTACACAGTCTTTAATTTCTCGTACCTTTGCTTCTTCGTCGCGGAGGGGTTGTCGTCTTTATGTCGTCTAGTGGTTGAGTTCTTTCTTCGTTTCTGTACTGCCGTGAACATCGCCGTCCGCTGTGTCTACAAAAACCTTCCTAACACGATTCACGAGGCAACCATTTTTTACATTTTGATCAGTTTTATTCAAGCGTCAGTCTACCGTCGCCCTTGGAGATGCTTCACTAACGTTGAGGGAGATATCAAATTACTACTCTATCATAGTTAATTCCGAGCTTAAGTCCTTAGCCATTCGAGGAGGGAGGAAGAAGAAATTTCATGCCTGTATACTCTTAGGGAAATAAATTCCCATTTTTCATTTCGGACTACATAGAAAAATACGTCTGTTCGGCTTGCTTCCAAAAATCAGACTGGCAAAACTAAGTTTCCCACACAAAAGCCTGGGACGTCACAGAACCCCTATGCGCAGGTGCACCTTAACCCTTGACCTGAGGTCTCGTCAACGTGGTGGCCCTGTCAACGCCTGTGAGCTCCGACTGTGAGAACAGTCCTATTTTTCACTCGGTTGTACGGGTTCACTCGCACTAAATCGCGCAAGCTAAACCAAACGATCTCCCACACATACGTCCACTTTAACATGCGTCCGGCCTCACAGGGCAATTATTCAACACTTCAATCACCACAGTGCGCATATTTCGCTGGCAGAATTAGCTGGTCGAATTTCTGTAGCCGTAGTGGGTAGGTGGCAGCTGACATTGACATATTTTCTCTCTGTCGTTGTTGTCTTTATCTACTTTTCAATAACAGCTTTCATGAACGTTATGAATAAAGAAATATCACAGATGCAATTGGGTTTTTAAATCTTTGTGTTTTATTCTTTCTCTATACATGTCAACGCATAAAACAGCGAACCCTCTCCCCCATGTTGCAAGTAGCAGCTATCCAAACCCCAACTTCTCTCTCTATCTCTCTCTTTATCTCTCTTTCTTTTTCTTTCTCTCTCTCTCTCTATCTATCTCTCTCTGCCCTTCTCTCCCCCCCCTCTCTCTCTCTCTCTCTCTCTCTGCCGGTTCAATCGAAAAAGAAATATCCACTCTGCTCATTCGCCACGTAAGACTGGTGGCTATTTTATTTCTATGACATCACGTAGCTTTCCCTTTACTTAATTTTTAACCTTAAGTGGAAATTTACCATACTACCTCTACTTTTACATACCCACATAACATTATCACATATTTAGTTTAAGGAAAGATTAATCATTTTTTAAAGGAAAACTTAATATATATATGAGTCTTAAAGAGAAAAAATATGTTACCTGATTTAACAAGTGTCATGTTATAATTAATGAGTAAAATATTTTTAAAATATCATTTTGTGGGAAAATCGTTAGCGAAGAAAAAGAAATCAGAGTTATGTCCCTTCCCCTTAAAGTTATTCCTTCCCTGCAATGTTACTTTGTGAAGGTGAACTTTGACGTAATTGCTCTCTTTGTATTTATTTTACCAAAGACTAACCGCCTTTTGCCCATTTTTTTTTTAGCATTTTTTTTAGTATTTAATGTATGTGATTATGAAAAAGTAGAAAATATCTCTCTTTCAATAACACTCTTGCGTGGGACATTTTTGTCATGCCATAATCAAAAAGATATCTTGACTCGAAAATTGAAAAGAATCCCATATTATGTGTTATAAAAAGGTGTTCCGTGGTTGTATATTTGTTCTAAAAAATGACACATGGAAAATATTTATCGAATTACTGAGTTAAATACATAATAATAAATTTACCACGAAATAATTCATTGAACCACTGGTATTATAACAAATCCATTCTTCGGGATTAATCATCCGACGCTTGTAACATTTAAATGAAACAACATTGTAAATAGTTGTTAAAAATAAAATTATTTTACCTACTATCTTGATATATATGTAAAGAAAAAAATAGTTTACTATTTATTTTTAATATAATGGTTTATCTGAAATCGGACACAAGCAGAGCAATGAATAAGTTTATTTTTATTAATTGCATAAAAAGCTGGTACTTTTTGTCATAAACAAACAATGCCTCCATTCTAACAATTTTCCAAGACGCAATAAGTATTTTTCGAAAGAAACTGAATAAAGATATAATATTTTCTGACAAAGAACATGGTGGAAGGAACAAAGAAAATATTGGCTTAACAGAATCAAATATCAATTTGTAAAATGCGAGGCTATACATGTCTAACTTCGAAAAATAGACTGATTTATATTTATATATTAGACAATTATATATATAAAGCTCAATGTATGTATTATGTGGGTGATCTGTATGCGGTGTGTGTGTGTTTTCTCTATAGAACGAATGGTAAGACAATCTACATAAAATCTAGATGTGTATTCGTATGTTAAATTTACTGAAGAAGACAATGGAAGTGTTCCTGAATCTCTAAATGCACCTCTAAGAAAGCTATGAGGGCATTACACCCTTAAAACTTCAAATACATCCTTTGTTTCTGAAATGTAAAGCATATGTATGCAATTTTCTGGAGAAGACAATGGATGTGGTTCCGAATCTCTACATCACCCTCTATGTGCTGAATATCTATATTCCCCCACACCTATAAGTGACCCATGGAGACAGAACCCTCTTAAAACTTCAAGTACGTAGATTTTAATGGAACCATATGTATAAGACAGTAATTTAGAAAGTTTTCCGGCATTTCAGCTTCTTGTGACTATATTAGGCGACGAAACGGGAAGAGAGGGGCAATAAACACAAAAAAATAAATATGGTGCTATGAACATAGTGAACAAATTATATAGTAGTGATTCTTATTCAATCCTTAGTCTTCGTGTTCGTAGTATTATAAAAAATATATTCAGTATTATATATTATTTAGATTTTTCGAACTATTGTTCTCAAATAGAAAACTGCGTATGTTTATAAAGCATTGCTTTCTGATGGAAAATATACTGTTAAAGCAAAGCAATGGCCTGCTAAGTGTTATTTGCACTCTTCTCTGTCGAAAACAACGGTTAGGAGGTTATATGGTGACTTTAAACGGGGTCGTACAGACACAAACCATGCTGAACGATAAGGTCGTCCAAATTCAGCAGTTGTCCCGGCAAACATGAAAAAGTCCACAAACTCGTTTTGGCCGCCGATCATAAATCAGATAGTAGAGGGGATAGAAAATATCAGAAGGTAGTGTAGTCACCATTTCACATGAACATTTATCAACGAGAAACCCGTGTTCAAAGTGGGTGTGACGTTTACAGTCGATCGAAAACTATAACGTATCAATGATTCAGAGGGTTGTTTTCAACTGTTCGAATGCTATAAACATCTTTTTGCTAAAATATGTGGCAATAAATGAAACATGAAACCACCTCTTCATTCCGGAGTTAAATCGGGAATCAGCTGAGTGGACAACAGCAAGTGAAAGTCGTCTATGGCGACCAAAGACGCAAACATCAGCAGGCAAGGTTTTGGCCTCCGTATTTTGGGATGCACTAGATATTTTGTTCATCAATTACCTTAAGAAAAGAATAACCATTGATAAGGAATATTATATAGCATTATTGGTGCGTTTGAAGAAAAAGACCGCCCTAAAATGGCCACAAATAGTGAATTAAAAAGTTCTCTTTCACCAAGACAATGCACCGTGTAACAAGTCGATCGCAACGATGGCAAAACTACGTTAATTTCACTTTGAATTGCTTCTGCACATCGAAAATACACACTACCTATACCCTCTCACCTCGACCGTGTTTCTAGCAACTTACACATAGTTTTAGCATCTAACATTAATTCCTATTATTTATCTCATACGACTAACTGCATACTTCAAAGAAAGGGTAGCATGCTAATTTCTCTATGAATTAATAACTCTTACCCTCCCTTGCAACAATTGGATGTTTGCAGACCTCGAATGTATACTCAAGGGAAAGAGAGGTGGCTCCAATGAAGAAGTGATGTCGGAAATTAGGCATATTTTAAGGCTCGAAACGAATTATTCTACAAAGATTGCTAGAGAAACGTTTAAATCAGTGTAGAACTCTAGAAGGAGACTATGTTGATGAATAAAGTCGAATTGTTCCTCAAGGTTTTTTTGTTTTATTAGTTAAGTCCGAGACTTATTGAGAGAGAAATCATTCATACCGAATCAAATAGGATTGATCTCCTTTATGTTTATTTTGACAATGGCTCTTATTAGTGAATATTCACCAATAAGAGTCATTGTTAGAATACATCTGAAGAAGGTCGGAGGTTATATCGGCCGAAACGTTGTGCGTATAACATCCAATATTAGAAAATAGTCCGAACAATCCAAATAATATATAATGCCAAATATATTTTTATAATACTACTAACACGAAGACTCAGGATTGAATGAGAATCACTACTATATACTTTTTGACTATGCTCATAACACCATATTACTTTTTATGTTTATTATTATTAACTCGAATAAATAATATAGGTAAAGTATACCCAAAGTTATAGAAATAACTTTTGTTATTTGGTTTCTAATTTCTGAGTTTGGCCCCTGAAGATACTTCATGAAAATGTTTCGAAATGAGTACATAACAATGCTGGTGTCATTCGGTAAATAACATCAGACAAAATATATTGTGTCGACGCTACCTGTCACCGCCCGCTCCCTAATTACAATGGCTGCAGGATTTGGAAATGGCGCGATTTATGGCAGTTGAAAAAGAAAACTCTTAATTGCTAAATGACTAGCGGCCGGACGTAATTGCGATGATGATGAGGTAACGCCGGGATCCTTAACGATTCGATTATAGTGCGATGCGTAGATGTTGGCCATCTGGGAATTTGTCGGTTGACCAGTGAGATTGGCTTGATCGCTAGTTGAGACGAAATTATACTTAATTAAAATTAATTGAGAAACCGATTAGAAGCTGGAAGTTGATGTTGAACGTAAGTAGTGAGTTTGGCAGTTGAGGAGAGAGTTTATTTAACTTATAAATAAGACTCGGAAAAGAACTGCCACTCCGGATTATAGTGAACCTAGGAATAATTGCGACTAACTGGTGTTTCCACACTCTCCAAGGTTCCGAAATTAGAACCTTGGCATGCTTAAAATATTCCTCGGTTTGGGATTGAGTAATGTCCGTTGGTAATTTGCACTGGTTATTATCCATTGGTGCTTGTTATTCGATACGCGCTTTCATTATATTGTCTGTCCCTCGGTTCTTTAATCTATCGGTCACTTTATGTGTCCGATTATCCGTTAGACTGTTCGGCACGCTGTCGAGTGAAATACTCAATATTCAGTTTTAATTCACATACAGCCATGGACAACGTTTG